>OX246748.1:0-48000 GCA_945910005.1 Isoperla grammatica
TGGGGCTTGGTGTGGGAAACATCAGCCACGTGTGTTACCATGTTGTTCTTGTGTATTGTGTACTCACATTTCTCAGCGTACGATTACCCCAATAACCAAGAATATGTGAGGTGAACCTATCTAGCTACTACTTGTTTGCAGAACATTGAATCTTACCTGCGAGCACAGTGGGTATAAGTGAATACGCTAGTCTCGTGTGTTTTCTACTAGCCGAGGTTCTACGACACATAGGCTGTAGTCATGGAAGTGAAAACTACTAATGTGAGCCATGGCCAATGATTAGCGCTCGCTCGCCGAAATGCAATTATATTAAATCAACACTTAGGAAGTTGCTGGGAGTAATGTTAACATACAACCAATACAGTGTGAAAACCAGAAATTATCCCCGGTTGTTTAGTATAGTATTCGTAGAACGTGTCCGAACACCTGTCTACCAAGTCTTGGTCTAGATTTACGTCATTGATGACCGCATAACTCAACGATGACGTAGGTAGTAGGCCTTCTGTCCGAAAGCCTTAGGTCTATAGTTCCAAAATTGCATTTGGACTTAGCAATTAAAAGTGTACGTTCGTTTTGGTCCAGATAAAATGGCTGACCTTTAGCGACTCACCTGACAGAAGTTTTGGTATTTCTTAAATATATCGACTTTATGATTTTTCAATAAGTTTAAAGTTAAAGTTTCGTTAAAGTTAATCGTCGTGTTTATGGCAACTGCTTGTCCTCTTAGAAATCCAAGGTCACTATACCTAATTGTTTATGGATGTTATTTTCCATATAAAAACCGCATCCCTATAGCAGTGTATGGGTCGACTGGAGCTAGTGATCTGCCTGACCCATTACACCCGACTGTTATGTTATCGTGGGGTTTCCAAAGGTCTCGTCGTCCCAGTTCCCGCCCGTAAAGGTATTAGGACCGTATTTTATAGCCAACCACTTTTATGTCGCTCGAATTATGAAGGTAATGGAGTTAGTTCCACCTGTAGGATCGCTTTACGACACACATGATCTCACGTTGTACGAACACTTGGGCCATAAACGTGTACATACAAATTGTGTGGGGCCCACATGGATATATGTTGCAAAGATCTCTTGACTTGTAGCGTTGTCTCGCTCGCGTTGGTGGGGTCTTTTGTTGACGAGGTTTTGTTTTTCATTCGCATCTCTCCAGCGACACAGTTTGTCGTGGTAACGATTGTGTTCACTATATTTGGACAAAGCAGAAGAGCTACGACTAATATTACAACCCTGCGAATTATCTATTAACGTTTGTTTATCAAGAACATGCTGAAATGGTGTAATATTTAAAACGGAATGAGCCTCAAACTTTAGAAAAAATTTTAGGGACTATAGCCCGCTTGTTTCCGCACAATCTGTAGCTTGTGCGACTGAAAACGAGACCCACTTGTTGCGTTGTACCTGTCGGCCACGCCCCCACGACTTGTTCTTTGCGCAGACTGTACCTACCATGTTAGCCCGTCCTATAGTCCAGCTGTTAATAATTTCACTAGGGATGTTTTATTTGCAATCTCACACATATTTGTTCGAAGGGATGCCCAAGGGTGGAAGGGTGCATGATGGTTTCTACTTTCTACCCTTTCCTGGCTTGGGGCTTCAACTCTAGCGTCGTGAAACATTATCGACCGTCCATTGCCCCGTGTATCTATAGTTGTAGTTGGTCTTCTCCTTACGTTGTCAATCAACAGAGAGATTGCTCATCTATCTAAGTAAACCTTATTTTGTACAGAAATGAAACCATACACAATGACATACATTGCTTACAGAATGTTATTGAACTTTCCAGAGGAAATATATTTACCCTTTCGAGAAAATACGGTAATTTCGGAGGTTTCGAGTCACGTGGTAATATCACGGTTATTAGTACAAGTGCCCAATAGGACATTCTGAAATCCATACTCATATTAGTCCATTGGAAATAAATCAAAATACCGATCAATTCTTGTGTGCTATCGATAACGTCAAACGTAGTTCTAACTAACAAAAGTTTACATTTTATATTTGTTCCTTGACCAAACTGCCCTTACCTACATAATAGTTTCGACACTGGCATCACAAAAGGCGGGAGAATCCTAAAAGTTCGAAGTCTTGTTCAAGGTCTACTCAGGCTCGTACTTGCGAGTTCGACGAGCCTCCGCTAGGCGGAGATCAAGCAGACTTTGGTCGTGTGCAAGGTCTACTCAGGCTCGTACTTGCGAGTTCGACGAGCCTCCGCTAGGCGGAGATCAAGCAGACTTTGGTCGTGTCAAGGTCTACTCAGGCTCGTACTTGCGAGTTCGACGAGCCTCCGCTAGGCGGAATCAAGCAGACTTTGGTCGTGTCAAGGTCTACTCAGGCTCGTACTTGCGAGTTCGACGAGCCTCCGCTAGGCGGAGATCAAGCAGACTTTGGTCGTGTCAAGGTCTACTCAGGCTCGTACTTGCGAGTTCGACGAGCCTCCGCTAGGCGGAGATCAAGCAGACTTTGGTCGTGTGCAAGGTCTACTCAGGCTCGTACTTGCGAGTTCGACAAGCCACCGCTAGGCGGAGATCAAGCAGACTTTGGTCGTGTCAAGGTCTACTTGATCTCCGCCTAGCGGAGGCTCGTACTGGCGAGTTTGACGAGCCTCCGCTAGGCGGAGATCAAGCAGACTTTGGTCGTGTCACTGTGTGGTTGTAAATGTAGTGACTCCATCAGCCACCTTCGATCGTGCTGTGAGGGTGTGGTCGCCAGGGTTGGGGTTAATGGGTAGCCTGGCCTTCACCCCCAGGTGCGATAATAACGCCCTGGCACGCAGCCTAGGGGGAGGGGTCGGCCTAACAAGACGTCAATCATCCCCTTGCCTTCATCGCTTGCAGCGACCCAACGATGTTTCCTTATTTGCCATGGATCGAGTGCATGATTTCAGATGTTTGCGTACATCATTATTCATTGTATGAACTGCATAAAGCGAATGCAGCGAGTGAGCGACCAAAGTTAAACATATTTCAACTCATTTCGGGTCGCTCGTATCCCAGCCTTCTGATTGGTCCACAATCAATTCGGTTGCCAACATCAGTAGCTCCGTAAACTTCACACGGGCCTAGGCCTACACAACACACCGGCATGTGGATGACTGCTAGGCTCTCTCAAACCTTGTCATGTTCGTGACGCGTCTGTGCCACGCCCACTGAACCACCGCTGATTGGCCCATATACCCATTGATTGCCCAGATTCGCGTGTCTGTCTGTCTGAAGTGCATCTAACGACGCGTCTTGACAGCTCGCTGGACCCCCTGGCGGATGTTTAGGTGAACCTCCAAGCGAAGTCATCGCAACTCCTCTTAATACATATCGTCAGTCTTCCTATCGTACTGAGTACCCGGGTCACTTAGGTCTGCTATAAATAAACATTTCGTTGATCGCCAAATCAAGCCGTTTGCTTATGATGGATAACGTGCTGCGTGCACCGTCTCCTAGAGTACCTCGGTCATTCCACGGCTTGGTGGAGGCGCCGGTCCCGTGTACTTATATCACGGCGGCCGTGTCTTCGAGTGTGTGCGTGCGTGCGTGCGTGCGTGCTTGCTTATGATGTAGAACGTGCTGCGTGCACCGTCTCCTAGAGTACCTCGGTCATTCCACGGCTTGGTGGAGGCGCCGGTCCCGTGTACTTTTATCACGGCGGCCGTGTCTTCGAGTGTGTGCGTGTGTGCGTGCGTGCTTGCTTATGATGTAGAACGTGCTGCGTGCACCGTCTCCCAGAGTACCTCGGTCATTCCACGGCTTGGTGAAGGCGCCGGTCCCGTGTACTTTTATCACGGCGGCCGTGTCTTCGAGTGTGTGCGTGCGTGCGTGCGTGCTTGCTTATGATGTAGAACGTGCTGCGTGCACCGTCTCCTAGAGTACCTCGGTCATTCCACGGCTTGGTGGAGGCGCCGGTCCCGTGTACTTTTATCACGGCGGCCGTGTCTTCGAGTGTGTGCGTGCGTGCGTGCGTGCGTGCTTGCTTATGATGTAGAACGTGCTGCGTGCACCGTCTCCTAGAGTACCTCGGTCATTCCACGGCTTGGTGGAGGCGCCGGTCCCGTGTACTTATATCACGGCGGCCGTGTCTTCGAGTGTGTGTGTGCGTGCGTGCTTGCTTATGATGTAGAACGTGCTGCGTGCACCGTCTCCTAGAGTACCTCGGTCATTCCACGGCTTGGTGGAGGCGCCGGTCCCGTGTACTTATATCACGTCGGCCGTGTCTTCGAGTGTGTGTGTGCGTGCGTGCTTGCTTGCTTATGATGTAGAACGTGCTGCGTGCACCGTCTCCTAGAGTACCTCGGTCATTCCACGGCTTGGTGGAGGCGCCGGTCCCGTGTACTTATATCACGGCGGCCGTGTCTTCGAGTGTGTGCGTGCGTGCGTGCGTGCTTGCTTATGATGTAGAACGTGCTGCGTGCACCGTCTCCTAGAGTACCTCGGTCATTCCACGGCTTGGTGGAGGCGCCGGTCCCGTGTACTTTTATCACGGCGGCCGTGTCTTCGAGTGTGTGCGTGTGTGCGTGCGTGCGTGCTTATGATGTAGAACGTGCTGCGTGCACCGTCTCCTAGAGTACCTCGGTCATTCCACGGCTTGGTGGAGGCGCCGGTCCCGTGTACTTTTATCACGGCGGCCGTGTCTTCGAGTGTGTGCGTGTGTGCGTGCGTGCTTGCTTATGATGTAGAACGTGCTGCGTGCACCGTCTCCTAGAGTACCTCGGTCATTCCACGGCTTGGTGGAGGCGCCGGTCCCGTGTACTTATATCACGGCGGCCGTGTCTTCGAGTGTGTGTGTGCGTGCGTGCTTGCTTGCTTATGATGTAGAACGTGCTGCGTGCACCGTCTCCTAGAGTACCTCGGTCATTCCACGGCTTGGTTGAGGCGCCGGTCCCGTGTACTTTTATCACGGCGGCCGTGTCTTCGAGTGTGTGCGTGTGTGCGTGCGTGCTTGCTTATGATGTAGAACGCAAGAACGTGCTGCGTGCACCGTCTCCTAGAGTACCTCGGTCATTCCACGGCTTGGTGGAGGCGCCGGTCCCGTGTACTTATATCACGGCGGCCGTGTCTTCGAGTGTGTGCGTGTGTGCGTGCGTGCTTGCTTATGATGTAGAACGTGCTGCGTGCACCGTCTCCTAGAGTACCTCGGTCATTCCACGGCTTGGTGGAGGCGCCGGTCCCGTGTACTTTTATCACGGCGGCCGTGTCTTCGAGTGTGTGCGTTTGTGCGTGCGTGCTTGCTTTTGATGTAGAACGTGCTGCGTGCACCGTCTCCTAGAGTACCTCGGTCATTCCACGGCTTGGTGGAGGCGCCGGTCCCGTGTACTTTTATCACGGCGGCCGTGTCTTCGAGTGTGTGCGTGTGTGCGTGCGTGCTTGCTTATGATGTAGAACGTGCTGCGTGCACCGTCTCCTAGAGTACCTCGGTCATTCCACGGCTTGGTGGAGGCGCCGGTCCCGTGTACTTATATCACGGCGGCCGTGTCTTCGAGTGTGTGTGTGCGTGCGTGCTTGCTTGCTTATGATGTAGAACGTGCTGCGTGCACCGTCTCCTAGAGTACCTCGGTCATTCCACGGCTTGGTGGAGGCGCCGGTCCCGTGTACTTTTATCACGGCGGCCGTGTCTTCGAGTGTGTGCGTGTGTGCGTGCGTGCTTGCATATGATGTAGAACGCAAGAACGTGCTGCGTGCACCGTCTCCTAGAGTACCTCGGTCATTCCACGGCTTGGTGGAGGCGCCGGTCCCGTGTACTTATATCACGGCGGCCGTGTCTTCGAGTGTGTGCGTGTGTGCGTGCGTGCTTGCTTATGATGTAGAACGTGCTGCGTGCACCGTCTCCTAGAGTACCTCGGTCATTCCACGGCTTGGTGGAGGCGCCGGTCCCGTGTACTTTTATCACGGCGGCCGTGTCTTCGAGTGTGTGCGTGTGTGCGTGCGTGCTTGCTTATGATGTAGAACGCAAGAACGTGCTGCGTGCACCGTCTCCTAGAGTACCTCGGTCATTCCACGGCTTGGTGGAGGCGCCGGTCCCGTGTACTTTTATCACGGCGGCCGTGTCTTCGAGTGTGTGCGTGTGTGCGTGCGTGCTTGCTTATGATGTAGAACGTGCTGCGTGCATCGTCTCCTAGAGTACCTCGGTCATTCCACGGCTTGGTGGAGGCGCCGGTCCCGTGTACTTTTATCACGGCGGCCGTGTCTTCGAGTGTGTGCGTGCGTGCGTGCGTGCGTGCTTGCTTATGATGTAGAACGTGCTGCGTGCACCGTCTCCTAGAGTACCTCGGTAATTCCACGGCTTGGTGGAGGCGCCGGTCCCGTGTACTTTTATCACGGCGGCCGTGTCTTCGAGTGTGTGCGTGTGTGCGTGCGTGCTTGCTTTTGATGTAGAACGTGCTGCGTGCACCGTCTCCTAGAGTACCTCGGTCATTCCACGGCTTGGTGGAGGCGCCGGTCCCGTGTACTTTTATCACGGCGGCCGTGTCTTCGAGTGTGTGCGTGTGTGCGTGCGTGCTTGCTTATGATGTAGAACGTGCTGCGTGCTACCTCGGTCATTCCACGGCTTGGTGGAGGCGCCGGTCCCGTGTACTTATATCACGGCGGCCGTGTCTTCGAGTGTGTGCGTGCGTGCGTGCGTGCTTATGATGTAGAACGTGCTGCGTGCACCGTCTCCTAGAGTACCTCGGTCATTCCACGGCTTGGTGGAGGCGCCGGTCCCGTGTACTTTTATCACGGCGGCCGTGTCTTCGAGTGTGTGCGTGTGTGCGTGCGTGCGTGCTTATGATGTAGAACGTGCTGCGTGCACCGTCTCCTAGAGTACCTCGGTCATTCCACGGCTTGGTGGAGGCGCCGGTCCCGTGTACTTTTATCACGGCGGCCGTGTCTTCGAGTGTGTGCGTGCGTGCGTGCGTGCGTGCGTGCGTGCGTGTGTGTGTTTAGGCTATCTGACTCACTTTTCACATGAAATACAAGTGCAATACATTCGCCCTATTGTTTTGCATGTCATTTTCTGCGTGGACAGCTGTCTATAGACGTTGATATCTTGAAAGTCTCGTGTCCTGTATTAAGGGGGGTCATGTGAGCTACTGCACGATTGTGAAGGTTTCTTCCGCTACATCAACATCACTTGTAATCCTCGGGTGTCCAATCCCCGTCTGGCCTTTGACCCTGACGTTGCACGTTGACCTCCCAAGGTTGAATGCGTTTGATTGGTGCGTCGAAGCTTGACGAGGCGAGGCGTATAGTTTACACCTCGATAAGCAGGTCGGAAACTGGAAGAATGTGCGACTGTGATTCTTAGTTCGTCACACAAGAAAACCACCAGAACAGATCCAGGGTAGCTCTGCTTGTCATACGAGGGCTGACGAGCGATAACTTAGCGGTTGAGTTTATCGTTGACAATCCATCAACAATCTGTACGCAACGAGTCGATTATATTGTTCTATCTGATAACAGTTTACCTGGTCTGGTACTTGATGTTAGTCTGGCACCTTTAGCGAGGTGCTTTACAAACATTTAACAGCTGCCTCGTTGCCATGGCGACTGTTTCAAAGTCGCCGCCAGACAATGATGTGATGCATCTGAAGGGTAAAGTAGGGGAGGGAGAGGTCAAACCAATCAGCTACGGACAATTTAGCGTGGCCTTGCAGGGAGGGATGCGTCCTTCACCCCTCCCCTCCTCGCACGAGATGAATCGCGCCTTTACGTAAATGTTATTACGTTAAAGGTTAGGACGAGCGCAGACCGACAGCCGGAAACGGAATCAAGGTCTCTAGATACGTCACCCAGCCGGGAAACAAGCAATAAATCAATACAGATGATTCGATTTGTACAAACGGACACAAATCTAAACATTTTGTTTTTATAGCCTATCTCGTCTTGATTAGCATTGTTGCCAAAATATGAGATGTAAAGCTCAAATATCAAAATTGATAGTCGATCAATATTTTTAATATCAATAGTTCAAATCGAATTTTGCGTTATAACATTACTTACACAAATCTAAATCCTAAAGCTAGCTTATTTTTTGTCTGTAGTGGGTCCCAAATGACGAATGTGCAGCCCACGTGACGAAAGTAAAGTTGAAAGTTGAACGATGCAAGTCTGGAAGACATTAGCAAAACTCGTGCGGTTATAGAGAGTGGCGACATCTATGTGCACAACCGAAGAAACACAGTTGTGCATGTGACGGGTTGGGAAGTATCAAAGATCATGATTGAGGGGAAAACAGAATTCAAGGGTGAATTATTTCACTCTTCTCTCAGAGCTTTGTCCACGTGTCCGTGCACCGCCATCCCATCATTGACTCCCCATGGACTCCCTAGGGATGGATAACGCACCGCCTTCTCACCACTTATCTCGGAGCAACACATGTCTCTAGCTGCAAGCGGTTTCGAACAAGCAAAACTACACTTACGAATCGCTTACGATCGATTAGAATACATTTTAAGTTTATTGAAATTAGTAAGTTTTTTGATCCGTGTACTCTACACATTATACCAAAGAACTTATAAGAGTGGCTTCTTACACTGAGCTCTTTGGTTGAGTTTCGTACATCTTCGGGTCGTGCGAGCCGACGTGTCCGCACAAAGACGACCTCTAGTTCGGAAAAGTTCGCCTGGGCGTGATCGTCGTTAAACTTATTTCAAATAAACTTACCTTAACGTAACTAGTCTGCTCAAAGAATAATCCTTCACTTGATGTTTCTAAGGAAAATACCGATCTTGCGTTTTAGAAGAGAGCAAAGATCAGCTCAGATTTTAATCTATTTCTGATGTGGGGGGAGGGGGTAAACTTTAAATGGCAAGACTGACTGTGCTACGGTAATGTGTGTTACTATAAATACTCTGGCTTCCCTGTTGGACGTCGGGGGGTGATGCGAATGTTCACTCGTAACAACTTTCAGCTGAGAATGACACATTTCTATTTCGTGTTCCGCAAATTAGACAAAGATATCTCTCTCCTGTTATTTGCCCGTCGAAGTGACATATCTTTTCATTTCCAGTCTCTTTGGCGTCGTTTTCGTCTCCTCGGATCTAGCAATGCCTGAAATAGAACTCTTTATTAAAGGTTACCGGTCGACTGACTGGGTGGCGGGGGGGGGGGGGGGGGGGGGGTGATGATGAGGCTGACAATATCTTGTTCTTTGGAGTTAAACTCTTTGACAGACTCGTATCTTATAACTCGTCATTAATTGTAAGAGAGAATAATTGTTAAATGTTGTTTTTCTCTTGCATCGAAGAATCGATTTCAATCGTAATTTAGGGTACAGACAAACTAAGGATAAAATATTCTACCACGAATTGAGCAAAACTTGCTGCCCCCGCTTTATAATACCCTGATGGCCGCCTGGCAGGCCCCTGCACGTGCCGGGATAAGATAACGCAGCTTTCTGTCGTTACGGAAGGCGGTAACCTAACGAAGCGATTCCTGATCTATTTTTAACGACAGGCGTCGATACAGCTGTCGATAAATGTATCAATTGGATCTAACCCCTTCCGTTAGTCATGTTATTAAAAACCATTGCCTAATTTCGAATGTCCACTTCAGTTGTATTATGTATTGTATTATTAAAAGATTTCGGTACGTAAACGATACAACTGTTATATATTTGGATGTCTAAATTAATTTCAATATAAAGAAACATCACCAATTACATAGCGCGATGAAAACCGTATGTAGAAAAGGGGTAACAACCCTACTTGTGAAACTTTTACTTCAAGCTGCTGCGCACAACATTAATTAATTCATTCCTTGCCTAGGCCTAGGCCTAGGCCTAGAGATTGCACTATTACGTTAACAACCTAACGTGTGTTGCACAATTCTTCGGGGTGCTTGAAGCGTCAGATATTGAAGACGAATAGGGCAGACAGTATTTGCGACTGCTTAGAAGGTATTTAAGAAATACTTTTAATCCCTTTGAGATAGTTGAGTGTAGATTTGTTTAGATTTGTCTTGGGTTTTAACAGCTTGATTTGAAATTAATTGCATTAAAAAACTAATGTGTAACTGGCGCGGCTCTGCTGCAACAACTACTTCCTGTCGGTACGGCTACCGCGCGTTACAAAATGGTTGTTCGGAATCGCGCATTAACTTATCGCGTCTTTCGACGAGCGTCGTTCGCGTTAAACTTATCGACGCCCATTCAGAATCGCACTGAGGCACCTTGAATTAAACCCACAAAGTATGGTGTTTGCGAGCTATGCCCAATGTATTGCGGCCTTTGCGGCCATTGGCACAACTTTCGGGTAAACATAGATGGGATAAGCGGGAAATTCAAATCTAGACCTTCTAACATCACAAGAACGTGCAAGGCAAAAGATGTGCGCGAAACTCCGCTAAGAGATTGAAAAGATCTTGCACACAACATTGTCTACTTGGTCATTACCTATAGAGGCTCGACGTGAATATCTGTGGCCGTGACTGTCACAGACGAATGGATCCGATTCCTCTAATTGAGTGGGTCCTAAAAACACCTGTTGTAATGTCGGTGTCTTGCGGTCGGCATACAATGCGATGCGGTCTGCAGGAGGCGGTGGGCGATCAAGTGTGTGACAACTCCATGGTGGGACAACGCACAGTCTCAGTCGAGTGTCGTAGCTAGCAGGTCGTTGTAAGGGGTGTGACGGCGCACAGTCTCAGTCGAGTGTCGTAGCTAGCAGGTCGTTGTAAGGGGTGTGACGGCGCACAGTCTCAGTCGAGTGTCGTAGCTAGCAGGTCGTTGTAAGGGGTGTGACGGCGCACAGTCTCAGTCGAGTGTCGTAGCTAGCAGGTCGTTGTAAGGGGTGTGACGGCGCACAGTCTCAGTCGAGTGTCGTAGCTAGCAGGTCGTTGTAAGGGGTGTGACGGCGCACAGTCTCAGTCGAGTGTCGTAGCTAGCAGGTCGTTGTAAGGGGTGTGACGGCGCACAGTCTCAGTCGAGTGTCGTAGCTAGCAGGTCGTTGTAAGAAGTGTGACGGCGCACAGTCTCAGTCGAGTGTCGTAGCTAGCAGGTCGTTGTAAGGGGTGTGACGGCGCACAGTCTCAGTCGAGTGTCGTAGCTAGCAGGTCGTTGTAAGGGGTGTGACAGCGCACAGTCTCAGTCGAGTGTCGTAGCTAGCAGGTCGTTGTAAGGGGTGTGACAGCGCACAGTCTCAGTCGAGTGTCGTAGCTAGCAGGTCGTTGTAAGGGGTGTGACAGCGCACAGTCTCAGTCGAGTGTCGTAGCTAGCAGGTCGTTGTAAGGGGTGTGACGGCGCACAGTCTCAGTCGAGTGTCGTAGCTAGCAGGTCGTTGTAAGGGGTGTGACAGCGCACAGTCTCAGTCGAGTGTCGTAGCTAGCAGGTCGTTGTAAGGGGTGTGACGGCGCACAGTCTCAGTCGAGTGTCGTAGCTAGCAGGTCGTTGTAAGGGGTGTGACGGCGCACAGTCTCAGTCGAGTGTCGTAGCTAGCAGGTCGTTGTAAGGGGTGTGACGGCGCACAGTCTCAGTCGAGTGTCGTAGCTAGCAGGTCGTTGTAAGGGGTGTGACGGCGCACAGTCTCAGTCGAGTGTCGTAGCTAGCAGGTCGTTGTAAGGGGTGTGACGGCGCACAGTCTCAGTCGAGTGTCGTAGCTAGCAGGTCGTTGTAAGGGGTGTGACGGCGCACAGTCTCAGTCGAGTGTCGTAGCTAGCAGGTCGTTGTAAGGGGTGTGACAGCGCACAGTCTCAGTCGAGTGTCGTAGCTAGCAGGTCGTTGTAAGGGGTGTGACAGCGCACAGTCTCAGTCGAGTGTCGTAGCTAGCAGGTCGTTGTAAGGGGTGTGACAGCGCACAGTCTCAGTCGAGTGTCGTAGCTAGCAGGTCGTTGTAAGGGGTGTGACGGCGCACAGTCTCAGTCGAGTGTCGTAGCTAGCAGGTCGTTGTAAGGGGTGTGACAGCGCACAGTCTCAGTCGAGTGTCGTAGCTAGCAGGTCGTTGTAAGGGGTGTGACAGCGCACAGTCTCAGTCGAGTGTCGTAGCTAGCAGGTCGTTGTAAGGGGTGTGACAGCGCACAGTCTCAGTCGAGTGTCGTAGCTAGCAGGTCGTTGTAAGGGGTGTGACGGCGCACAGTCTCAGTCGAGTGTCGTAGCTAGCAGGTCGTTGTAAGGGGTGTGACAGCGCACAGTCTCAGTCGAGTGTCGTAGCTAGCAGGTCGTTGTAAGGGGTGTGACGGCGCACAGTCTCAGTCGAGTGTCGTAGCTAGCAGGTCGTTGTAAGGGGTGTGACGGCGCACAGTCTCAGTCGAGTGTCGTAGCTAGCAGGTCGTTGTAAGGGGTGTGACGGCGCACAGTCTCAGTCGAGTGTCGTAGCTAGCAGGTCGTTGTAAGGGGTGTGACAGCGCACAGTCTCAGTCGAGTGTCGTAGCTAGCAGGTCGTTGTAAGGGGTGTGACAGCGCACAGTCTCAGTCGAGTGTCGTAGCTAGCAGGTCGTTGTAAGGGGTGTGACGGCGCACAGTCTCAGTCGAGTGTCGTAGCTAGCAGGTCGTTGTAAGGGGTGTGACAGCGCACAGTCTCAGTCGAGTGTCGTAGCTAGCAGGTCGTTGTAAGGGGTGTGACAGCGCACAGTCTCAGTCGAGTGTCGTAGCTAGCAGGTCGTTGTAAGGGGTGTGACGGCGCACAGTCTCAGTCGAGTGTCGTAGCTAGCAGGTCGTTGTAAGGGGTGTGACGGCGCACAGACTCAGTCGAGTGTCGTAGTAGCTAGCAGGTCGTTGTAAGGGGTGTGACGGCGCACAGACTCAGTCGAGTGTCGTAGTAGCTAGCAGGTCGTTGTAAGGGGTGTGACGGCGCACAGTCTCAGTCGAGTGTCGTAGCTAGCAGGTCGTTGTAAGGGGTGTGACGGCGCACAGTCTCAGTCGAGTGTCGTAGCTAGCAGGTCGTTGTAAGGGGTGTGACGGCGCACAGTCTCAGTCGAGTGTCGTAGCTAGCAGGTCGTTGTAAGGGGTGTGACGGCGCACAGTCTCAGTCGAGTGTCGTAGCTAGCAGGTCGTTGTAAGGGGTGTGACGGCGCACAGTCTCAGTCGAGTGTCGTAGCTAGCAGGTCGTTGTAAGGGGTGTGACGGCGCACAGTCTCAGTCGAGTGTCGTAGCTAGCAGGTCGTTGTAAGGGGTGTGACGGCGCACAGTCTCAGTCGAGTGTTGTAGCTAGCAGGTCGTTGTAAGGGGTGTGACGGCGCACAGTCTCAGTCGAGTGTCGTAGCTAGCAGGTCGTTGTAAGGGGTGTGACGGCGCACAGTCTCAGTCGAGTGTCGTAGCTAGCAGGTCGTTGTAAGGGGTGTGACGGCGCACAGACTCAGTCGAGTGTCGTAGTAGCTAGCAGGTCGTTGTAAGGGGTGTGACGGCGCACAGACTCAGTCGAGTGTCGTAGTAGCTAGCAGGTCGTTGTAAGGGGTGTGACGGCGCACAGTCTCAGTCGAGTGTCGTAGTAGCTAGCAGGTCGTTGTAAGGGGTGTGACGGCGCACAGACTCAGTCGAGTGTCGTAGTAGCTAGCAGGTCGTTGTAAGGGGTGTGACGGCGCACAGTCTCAGTCGAGTGTCGTAGCTAGCAGGTCGTTGTAAGGGGTGTGACGGCGCACAGTCTCAGTCGAGTGTCGTAGCTAGCAGGTCGTTGTAAGGGGTGTGACGGCGCACAGTCTCAGTCGAGTGTCGTAGCTAGCAGGTCGTTGTAAGGGGTGTGACGGCGCACAGTCTCAGTCGAGTGTCGTAGCTAGCAGGTCGTTGTAAGGGGTGTGACGGCGCACAGTCTCAGTCGAGTGTCGTAGCTAGCAGGTCGTTGTAAGGGGTGTGACGGCGCACAGTCTCAGTCGAGTGTCGTAGCTAGCAGGTCGTTGTAAGGGGTGTGACGGCGCACAGTCTCAGTCGAGTGTCGTAGCTAGCAGGTCGTTGTAAGGGGTGTGACGGCGCACAGTCTCAGTCGAGTGTCGTAGCTAGCAGGTCGTTGTAAGGGGTGTGACGGCGCACAGTCTCAGTCGAGTGTCGTATAGCTAGCAGGTCGTTGTAAGGGGTGTGACGGCGCACAGTCTCAGTCGAGTGTCGTAGCTAGCAGGTCGTTGTAAGGGGTGTGACGGCGCACAGTCTCAGTCGAGTGTCGTAGCTAGCAGGTCGTTGTAAGGGGTGTGACGGCGCACAGTCTCAGTCGAGTGTCGTAGCTAGCAGGTCGTTGTAAGGGGTGTGACGGCGCACAGTCTCAGTCGAGTGTCGTAGCTAGCAGGTCGTTGTAAGGGGTGTGACGGCGCACAGTCTCAGTCGAGTGTCGTAGCTAGCAGGTCGTTGTAAGGGGTGTGACAGCGCACAGTCTCAGTCGAGTGTAGTAGCTAGCAGGTCGTTGTAAGGGGTGTGACGGCGCACAGTCTCCTAGCAGGTCGTTGTAAGGGGTTCGCGATGTCTGCCCGGCGAGGTTGTAGCGAGCAGCCATCTTGCGGACGTTCCAAGGTATCGTTATACGTCTGTGTGGAGGATGGTTTACAAACACACACATCAAAGTCAAACACATTTGAATATTAGTTTCATCCGTACACTCGCTCAGCGACATGAGTAAATGAAGAATAGGACAAAACATCTTTTCACTCGTAACAACTCTCCTTCAATCAACCGATTATTTTTTAGCTCAACGTAATTTTCTAATCAATGCAATTGAAATAACGTTTAGTAACCAATAACCATATCAGACACAAAACGAGTGCGGAAGCGTTGTTGTTAGTGTTATCAGGCACGTTGCCTGATGTTGTCGTACCTCCTGTCTGACGGTTGTCTTCTCTGTTGTTGCAGCTTATTTTCAGCGGCGAGTACACGAAGGCGATGTCCAAGGACTGGCACAGCGGCCACTTCTGCTGCTGGCAGTGCGACGAGTCCCTAACCGGACAGCGCTATGTCTTGCGTGATGATCACCCCTACTGCATCAAGTGCTACGAGAGCGTGTTTGCCAACATGTGCGAGGAGTGTAGCAAGACGATAGGAATCGACTCCAAGGTGAGTACGTTCAGTAGTAGACAAACCCCTCCCTTGGTACCTACGTCACAAACCGACGACAATTGTCATTGTATAATTATTATAACTCAAGATTGGAACACAAAATCGAAAATCTAAATCAACAGCGCACTGTGTTTTGGTAAGCCCTACAGACTGAATGAAATATTATAACCATTTGCGTAATTATTTTGATTATTAATTAGATAATGTGTAATAAAATTAATTGGATTTAAAAACCATACTGATAAAATGTAAGACACAACTTAGAGCGTTCAGTATGTAGGGCTCACCAAAACACAGTGCGCTGTTGATTTAGATTTTCGATTTCGAACCCATTCTTGAGATATAATTTTAAAATGAAAATGTTGTGTGGTTTTTGACGTAGAGGTATCCTTCCCTGTTATGAATACGGCCACGGGAACGATTCCCGACAACGACCGGTCATAAAAATGGCGGCGGAGTTTAGCCATATTATGTCAATCCTATACAATACCATAGATCGACGAATAGGCCTACTAAATGCGCTTTAAATGTACAGTCTGGTGCGTATTGTGATAAACAGTGCTTGTATGCATTTCGTAATGCGCGCACTTTTTAAGCCCCGACCAGACCTGGCCAACCAAAATCTCCGGTCGACTATGGTTTCGACCGGTCGAATTGGGAAACGCGCTTTATCTCGACCAGCGTTGACCAGGCTGAATAACGGAATGAGTTGGTCGGGACCGGGCCCGACCAGTCTAGTATGGGAACACACCCTATGTTCTCGATCGAACCCATGTGTTTTTCAACCTTAAGATCAAAATAACTCAAAAAGAAAGCCCGTGACCCCGTTTTTTTTTAAATTGAATTGAAAATCATACTTACTGTAGTGTACGTTGTGAATTAAAGCCAAATATCATTATATATTCATTGGTCAGCCCCGCCGTGACGTCACGACGTGTTGCCGTGGGGGTTTTGAGATGTTATTTGTGCGTTTAGTCACGAATATCTCTAAAACGAGTTAAAAAACATCGTCTTTTTAATGCCTGTTTTAATCATTGTTTACTTATCTACAATGTGATACATAAGGTTTTCTTATCGTACAATAGGAAAGATAGGGGAAAAGCGTAGATTTTAGGTCAAAATAACTCAAAAAGAAGGCCCGTGAGCCAGTGGCGTAACGCAAATCGCCCGGGCCCCCCCGCAAGAATCGTTTCGGGCCCCCTATATATGGTGTTAATTAAGAGCCAAAT
This sequence comes from Isoperla grammatica, assembly GCA_945910005.1. Lineage (NCBI taxonomy): Eukaryota > Metazoa > Arthropoda > Insecta > Plecoptera > Perlodidae > Isoperla > Isoperla grammatica. Next base: position 16,179 of record OX246748.1, read on the forward strand.
CAATTACATAACGAAAAAGACTTTTACGTGAGCTCTAATAGCATTTTGCGATCAAAGCTGTCAATTGTGGCGTCCGTGTTCAACTGTTTGGCCTGCTCACAGTTCACACTCTATATTGAGTATACTGAGAGAGCTTTAAGACTGTCTTGAGGCACGCTGCAGTGCTGCTCCTCAAATAGTTTTTTAAAATTATCATCATAAAATCTAAAAATGACTTTTCGGTATGTTGACTGTGATCAAAATAATAAGGAATAACATGAGGGCCAGTGGCGTATCGAGGAATTCACAAGGGGGTCTGGGGCGAAAGTCCCAACCGGGGGAGGTCAGTTCGCCGAAGGCGAATTTTTTTCGTCATATATGACGTTTACACGCCTGTAAATATGTTTCAAAATCGGACAATGATACAAAATATAGCCTAATATGATAGTTTTCCTCCGTCCGGGCCCGTAGTAGTATTTGCCCTAGGGAATAAGAAGAATATATTTAGGATTCAATATAGATAATGCCGATCGTAAGACAAGAGAAAAGAGGAACCACTGACCCCTTCCATCCATAAGCCTTTTTAAATTTATTCCTTCAAAATTGGCCCATTCTTCCAACTTCTTCCCCCGTATGGCCCCGTAGAAGAATAGGTCCCTATTGACAACATTTAAAATTTGATGACGAATAAACAAGATCTGTACTTCTGGCGAGCCGGGCCCCCCCCCCTCCACAGCGGGCCCCCCCGCTTCGCGGGGGCGGCGGGGGTCTCCTTTACGCCACTGCCCGTGACCCCCGTTTTTTTTAAAAATTTAATTGAAAAGCATACTTATTGTAGTGTATGTTGTGAATTATAGCCAAATATCATTATATGTTTATTGGTCAGCCTCGCCGTGACGTCACGACGTGTTGCCGTGGTTCTTTTGTAATGTTATTTGTGTGTTTAGTCACGAATATCTCTAAAACGAGTTAAATAACGCCTTAATGCCTGTTTTAATCATTGTTTACTAAAGGCTGGTCCACACAGATTTTTTAAGCATAAGATTTAAGGTTTTAAGACGTTGTTTTAAGAACAACAATGAAAACAATGTCTTAAAACTAAAACTTTGTGTGAACGCCAGTACGTGTTTCCTATGATCCAACTTTACGACTACGCGTTAAACCTTAAATCTTATGCTTAAAAAATCTGTGTGGACCAGCCTTAAAGGCTGGTCCACACAGATTTTTTAAGCATAAGATTACACGTACTGGCGTTCACACAAAGTCAATGTGATACATAATTTAAACATGTTTAATTGCATGTTAATCTACTGCACCGTGTTTTAGGTCAACGCGTAAGGTTTTCTTATCGTACAATAGGGAAGATAGGAGAAAAGCGTAGATTTTAGGTCAAAATAACTCAAAAAGAAGGCCCGTGACCCCCATTTTTTTTTTAAAATTTAATTGTAAAGTATACTTGTTGTAGTGTATGTTGTGAATTATAGCCAAATATCATTATATATTTATTGGTCAGCCTCGCCGTGACGTCACGACGTGTTGCCGTGGTTGTTTTGCAATGTTATTTGTGTGTTTAGTCACGAATATCTCTTAAACGAGTTAAATAACGTCGTCTTTTAAAAAAATACAATACGTCTATATTGAAGTTTTAAATTTGAGTAAGAACTGTAAAATAAAATAATATATAACTATAAGGTATGAAACGCTCAGTGGGGGAAGATGGTTGACTTGTGTCGTCCTTGTTTCAGGACTTGAGCTACAAGGACAAGCACTGGCACGAGGCCTGCTTCCTGTGCAACAAGTGCCGAGTATCTTTGGTTGACAAGCAGTTTGGCTCAAAGGCCGACAAGATCTACTGCAGCAACTGTTACGACGCTCAGTTCGCCTCGCGTTGTGATGGCTGCGGGGAGATCTTCAGGGCTGGTGAGTTCATGTCTACGTTTGATGCTAACTTGACCCTCCCAGACACGCCTCATCATGTCTCGCCAACATTTGAGTTTCGCGGGCTCGTAGTTCGCGTGTCGGCTCACAGAGGGCAGGTGCTGCATGAAACTAGCGCCACACACTGCCATGAGAACTTGCAGAATGTTAGCCGAGTCGATAAAGGAGTTCTGGCGTGAGTTCGTGCGACTGCCAATAGAGAGTGCGCATGGATCACGGCAAGAGTAGAGAAACAATGAGTTATCTAATGTTCAGAAACTCGTATCATACATAGAGCTTGCTTGATCTTTATGGTCGTCGATGTGACAGAAATGTCTCCTGAAAGGTCAGCATGTTACGTGCTGACCCAGTTCAAGTAGTTCATCAGAAACCTAACGCTAATCTAATTCATTCATCATTAAATCAAAATGTCCGATATTGTATTAAAAATAGCGCGTATTAATGATTTTTCGGGTTTAACGACGACGAATGATTACATGAACAAAAATAGTGTTCATGCAGTTCGACGAATAAAGCTTATTATGTTGAGTACAATGTAGTAACAACTATTCAGGGGGGGGGGGGGGGGCATTATTGTTCATTTGTAATATACCATTTTAAAAATATTTAGGATTTGTGATCCATTCTCTTGCCTCGTATGCAGATCGTTCCCACTGGTGAATGCAGCGGGGTTATCTAGACGATGCTCAGCAATACAGTAGCACTCATTCTGGTGTACATCGTACTGTGGCAGCTCAAACTGTTCCGTATTTCAACGAAAGAAAATCTTTAAATTGAACTTAGTTTGGGAATTTCAATCTACGGGTCCGATCCGTATCTAACCTAGGTACCTGGGTTCGACTCCGGCGGCATATGGTTTATAATAGGCGTCGCATGATCGGCTTCGCTCGCCTGGTGGGAGTCTAACCCAGTTCGTGGAGCGTCGAGTGGGCTGCTCGTAGGCCGAGCTCCAACCTACAAGGGGAGAAAGTGTGCCCAAGATGCTATCGCCAGATTGCGGGAATTAATTTGACTAATTGCAGGCATGTGATTTGATTGACGGCTCTGCGCGTGCGCGGTATGTGTGAGTCATCTGTCTCTCGCGGTATCGAACCAGAGGGCCCATGTTCTTATCTCGGTCAGGATTGATTAGGATCTGAAATATTGACAAGTTGCCAATGAAGAAGACTTGCCATACAACCTATTCACATATTGCGCATGGTGGTCATACTGGAGGCCACAATGTCATGTGATTGGTAGTTCATTTTTACTATATTTCAGCTGGCATTTGGTTTGAAGGTCATTAGTTCCCCAACTTTGGTTTGCTTTTATTACTGTAAAGCAACTTAAAAAAATTGTCTCTTATTTCGGCCACTCTTTTTGTTGTTTACAATGGCTCACAAAATCATTTCCTTAAAGTTGATCGGGGGATACACGTGTTCAAACTCTCATATTTCCCTGTAACCAATATTCGTTTTCTATTGACAGCTAAATGAAACTTGAACTCCATTATAGCCGATGTGACGTCACGCGAATACTCCCTTCACGTGACGTCATAATGACCATGTGTTGACATTGGACCTGTCCATAGTAGACGAAATAAAAGCTAAATGCTTAACACAAAACTCGAGAATTTTAGCTCCTATATCCTCCGATAAAGTTTACGAAAATGATTATTATATGTCATCCAGACAAAAGAGTATTTATGTTGCTTTCAAATAATAATAGGGCACTAGCAACACCAAAAGACAACAATAAAACAAATGAATTGAATCGATGGACAAACAACAAGCTGACCAAAAATAATTTCTTCTGATTTTGGAAAACAAAACAAAAAACAAACAAATACACATACAAAACTTTCACTTACTTGTTGTCCATCATTAAAAGTTTTAAATGGCAAGCAGTTACTATTGCTACACTTGTTTTTATTTCTATGGTTGCAATTTTATTATTTTGACAGCTGATTGTTTGTCCATCAGTTCAATATATTTGTTCCATTGTTGTAGTCCGGGTGTGACGTCAGTTACGTGTCCAAAGTTAGAGAACAGTTGAAATCTGAAACATTGTAACAATGAGCATGACCAATGAACTAACTCACACGCCATTGTGGCCGCCGCAATTGCAGGGCAATTCTGTATGGGCGACGATACGTTTATCACCGGTTTCAGTTGTTAGAAGAAGGCGATGAGCCAATCACCGCCTTGCATTCGCTTTCAGTAACGACTAAAACCGCTGATAAATTTATCGTCGCCGATACAGAATCAGCCTGCTGATGTCACTACCTAACTACGCACAGCAAACATAAGTGTAGCCATAGTTACTGCCATATTTTCTGTACAAGAATGGTGTGACAGTTTGTAAACGTTTTGAATGTTTATTTTCCAACGTTAGAACATTTTATTACCTGTCAGTTTCTTGTTTGCCCATCAGTAAAATGAAGTGGTTTCATTGTTTTATTTTGGTGATGCTCGCTCGTAGCATATTAGGCGTATTGGTTTCTTTTTGATGTGTAGTAATAGCTCACGTAGGTAACAACTTTCGTTTATGTTCTACGTGTGTGTGTGTAGTGTGACAACCTGTTGAATTATAGGCCCTACTCGTAACCAAATAGCTCGATGCGCGCATTGTGTCCACAGCTGCACTGTTACTGTTCGATTGTAACCTACTCCGTGTCCCTCTCGTCCGTTCCGATGTGAGTGCAGCAGTTCAAACATCCTCTCGATTAGCATCGTTCCATAACATGATAACATGAGTGCATGGGCGGTAAGATAAATAGTGATGGTGTGAAAAACAAATAGGATGCAGCTACTGCGCACATTTCACTGTAAACAAAACAATATCTGAATTAAGTTAGTTGTTGAACACGCTCTACAAGTTTTAGTGTAAAGTGGGCATGGGGGGAGGAGGGGGGGGGGGGGGGGGGGGGACGTCGCCGCAATTATCCATGATATCATCGTAGAGTGGCGTCACTCGGCCTTGATGATCTGTTGGCTCATTCATTCACACAGCGTTCCGCCTTACGCATGTTCCTCATTTTGCCACGACCGGGAATCGAGCCCGGGTTATCTAACGACAAATCTACATGTGTATAGATGTTGGGCGCTAGACATAATCGGCAATTTTCAACATTTTATCACATTTTATTGAAATGGTAGATTCATATTTAGTATAATCATATAATTCATATTGATTGATGTCGACTTATTTTCACTATGTCTACATTTTCAATTACATATTCTTAGTAATATTTTGTGTAATAAAGCGCTGAAACTCCGCTAGAATGAAGGGGCGCATCGGCTTGTCCTCTGACTGAGGTTCCAGCGTGTCGGGTATCGTGTAACGCTGATGACTCTGATTGTAAATCATACAAGCTTCTAGAATGCTGTGTGATTATAACACAGGTAGTGGGCTTCTATGGCACAACTCTTGTTCCGGTGCAGCAGAACGCACTATTCAAGTAATTAGGTCCGTTCTAACATTTTAACATTATCTATGAGTATGACCCTTTTTGTTTGTTTATGAAAACAAATCAAGTTGAGTTTCTAAAAATGCTGGGCAACCCTCCAACCCGATCTTTCAATCCTATATTTGGAAATAAGTTGCCCAACTAAGATCAGTAGTGCGCACAACTGCGCTAGTCACCAACGTCCAAATAGTTGGTGGACGCATGCGCAGATAGATCAACAATCAAGTTAGGCAACTAGTTGGCCACCTTAGATCAGTAGTGTGCATCCGCATTTATCTTACTTTTAATAATAATTTGATTCCAAAATTAGCGTACTAGACGTACATTTTATTTTATATATGCTTCTGGGTAAGATAATCTGTAAAGATGAGTTATTTAATTTATCATTATCTGATTGGTTGATTGGTGAAACATGGCTTGTGACGTATGTCCCGTTTTCCCGCCAGAAATATGTGTGCAACTTTTAGCTCGTTTTTATAAATGAGAATTTATTCTAAGTCATAAAAATTAAATATTTTTGTGGTCAGGAAGTTAATCCTAATCTAGTAAAATTAATAAAATAAAAAATGACTTGCACATAGCCTGTTGAAGATTTAAGGGACCGTGACGAGAAACAAAAGGATCCTAGATAATTTTTAACGTCAACTATGCAACATGTTTACCGCCATGACAGGGAAAAGTAATTATTCATGTATATAGTTCGCTCTGGGTCAAGTACATAGTCGTTCCTAACGTGCTTCTCAACTCAGTCTTCTCTTGGAACTTTATGATAGTACTTACTACTTAGTCCTTAGTCCTTAGTCTAGTTTAAGGCTGGTCCACACAGATTTTTTAAGCATAAGATTTAAGGTTTTAAGACGTTGTTTTAAGAACAACAATGAAAACAATGTCTTAAAACTAAAACTTTGTGTGAACGCCAGTACGTGTTTCCTATGATCCAACTTTACGACTACGCGTTAAACCTTAAATCTTATGCTTAAAAAATCTGTGTGGACCATCCTTTATAAGCCCACTCCTGTGCATTATTGGCCTTCCTGCTCTCGGGTTGGTAAATTACAATAAATACAATACAATTAGAGAAGCAATAGTTTTAGTTTAGTGTCCAACCCAATTATCCACAACTTTTCCAAACGGTACCAATCCTTGTACGTAATCTCATACGAAGTTGTGTTTTGCTAAAAGTAGTGGCAATATGTAAACGTTGAAATGTGATTGGAGACCCGATTCCCCTGTCCACATTGTTGTCAACACATCAACCATGTTAGGTATGTTCTGTTGGCACTGCAAGAAGGGAGTCTCGGGAAATGCGTACACTATTTAAACGTATGTTTGTTTCTCAAACTGCAAACGGTCCTCGTATTTCGTGTGTTTCGTAATCTCGTCCGAAACGTGTTTAGTCTCGTTGTGGCTCGCGCTGCCCACCTGGGATTTATGAAGACATTACATAATTTATATCGGGTCGATCTTTCGCGGTAAAGGCGGCTCCTAAACGTGAGCCCACGCTCGGTGTGTCGCACCGCATTAGGTTCCTCGACCAGGGTTCGAACCCGGAGACCTGGACGCAATCATCCCACACTCATTCAATCATATATTTTCTTAATATTCAAGTTTGGTTTCGTTAGTTAATCGTCTACATTCGTGAATGTGACGTAGCTAGACCAGGCACAGGCTTGATGCAGGCACGGAGGGGGCTCAGAGATAGACTGGGTGAATGTGACGTAGCTAGACCAGGCACAGGCTTGATGCAGGCACGGAGGGGGCTCAGAGACAGACTGGGTGAATGTGACGTAGCTAGACCAGGCACAGGCTTGATGCAGGCACGGAGGGAGCTCAGAGATAGACTGGGTGAATGTGACGTAGCTAGACCAGGCACAGGCTTGATGCAGGCACGGAGGGAGCTCAGAGATAGACTGGGTGAATGTGACGTAGCTAGACCAGGCACAGGCTTGATGCAGGCACGGAGGGAGCTCAGAGATAGACTGGGTGAATGTGACGTAGCTAGACCAGGCACAGGCTTGATGCAGGCACGGAGGGAGCTCAGACTGGGTGAATGTGACGTAGCTAGACCAGGCACAGGCTTGATCTATAAGGGTTGCAGGCACGGAGGGAGCTCAGAGATAGACTGGGTGAATGTGACGTAGCTAGACCAGGCACAGGCTTGATGCAGGCACGGAGGGAGCTCAGAGATACACTGGGTGAATGTGACGTAGCTAGACCAGGCACAGGCTTGATGCAGGCACGGAGGGCGCTCAGAGATAGACTGGGTGAATGTGACGTAGCTAGACCAGGCACAGGCTTGATGCAGGCACGGAGGGAGCTCAGAGGTAGACTGGGTGAATGTGACGTAGCTAGACCTAGGCACAGGCTTGATGCAGGCACGGAGGGAGCTCAGACTGGGTGAATGTGACGTAGCTAGACCAGGCACAGGCTTGATGCAGGCACGGAGGGAGCTCAGAGATAGACTGGGTGAATGTGACGTAGCTAGACCAGGCACAGGCTTGATGCAGGCACGGAGGGAGCTCAGAGATAGACTGGGTGAATGTGACGTAGCTAGACCAGGCACAGGCTTGATGCAGGCACGGAGGGAGCTCAGAGGTAGACTGGGTGAATGTGACGTAGCTACTAGCTAGACCAGGCACAGGCTTGATGCAGGCACGGAGGGGGCTGAGATAGACTGGGTGAATGTGACGTACGTAGCTAGACCAGGCACAGGCTTGATGCAGGCACGGAGGGGGCTGAGATAGACTGGGTGAATGTGACGTACGTAGCTAGACCAGGCACAGGCTTGATGCAGGCACGGAGGGGGCTCAGAGATAGACTGGGTGAATGTGACGTAGCTAGACCAGGCACAGGCTTGATGCAGGCACGGAGGGAGCTCAGAGATAGACTGGGTGAATGTGACGTAGCTAGACCAGGCACAGGCTTGATGCAGGCACGGAGGGAGCTCAGAGGTAGACTGGGTGAATGTGACGTAGCTACTAGCTAGACCAGGCACAGGCTTGATGCAGGCACGGAGGGGGCTGAGATAGACTGGGTGAATGTGACGTACGTAGCTAGACCAGGCACAGGCTTGATGCAGGCACGGAGGGAGCTCAGACTGGGTGAATGTGACGTAGCTAGACCAGGCACAGGCTTGATGCAGGCACGGAGGGGGCTCAGAGATAGACTGGGTGAATGTGACGTAGCTAGACCAGGCACAGGCTTGATGCAGGCACGGAGGGGGCTCAGAGATAGACTGGGTGAATGTGACGTAGCTAGACCAGGCACAGGCTTGATGCAGGCACGGAGGGGGCTCAGAGATATACTGGGTGAATGTGACGTAGCTAGACCAGGCACAGGCTTGATGCAGGCACGGAGGGGGCTCAGAGATATACTGGGTGAATGTGACGTAGCTAGACCAGGCACAGGCTTGATGCAGGAACGGAGGGAGCTCAGACTGGGTGAATGTGACGTAGCTAGACCAGGCACAGGCTTGATGCAGGCACGGAGGGGGCTCAGAGATAGACTGGGTGAATGTGACGTAGCTAGACCAGGCACAGGCTTGATGCAGGAACGGAGGGGGTCCTCGAATATAAAGAGTATGCTCGTGTACGTGGAATACGGCCAACATGCCTGTGAGCAGATCAATACTGTGCTTGGTGGGACTCGAACCCGCGTCCTTGTGCACGCGCGGAATGCGCTGGGAATGATGACAAGGCTGCTGTGTGCTACTTGACTTGCCGGGGACACAGTGTTCGCCGTCTCTTATTTACCATTACGTTCCTAGTGTTTAGAAACACCTTGATTGGTATTGTAACATTCATTTACAATATAGGCTAAACTTGTTTTTACCATTTAACTTCCGACTGTAGACGTTTAAGACTGTAATTAATTACGCTTCGATTACAACTGTGCACAATGTCAAATATGCTGTTGTGGATCTCTGTTTGTACGCGGTTCAACAAACGCACGTGGTGTCTTGTATCAGTCTGAATGTTCGTCCGGAGATAATCTCTGATTAATGGCTAATCGTAGGATTAAAAGTTTGGTAAAACCGGCCGAAAAGCCATTGACGTGAAGCTTGCCTTGAATCTGCGTGCATCTTGTTTACATCTGTGACAGATCCCAGCCTTTTACGGCGTTCGAACCCACGTCCTAACGCTATTATCTCTCCTCAACGAAACCCATGCTGCCATATCGTGGGCGTGGCTTGGGGCAACGCCGCGTTTATTTGTACGTTTACGGTTTAGGGGTTTAGTGACGATATAGCTAATGCCCGGTTCCTATGTCTCTTGCCGCGCGGCAAAAGACATGGGAACCGGCCATAATTGAGTTGTAGCCACAGTTTATATACGCTAAGTACTATGTTTAAGCATTGATTAATAGCTTAAGTATGGTGTTACAGTTAAGGCGTGGCTTCTGTAGTGACAGTGTATTGTCACAGCCTGTTATATCTGTGTGGGAGAGGCATCGTGCGCATCTATAGCAGGCGGTGTTTTCAGGGCAGGGCGCATGCGTGTTGACTTGTCCTTGACCACCGTGCGGAACACCCAAACCAACCCCTAGAAAGAATTATTTTTTTTCCTTGTGAATGTTTCTTGATTCCAATATATATATTCCCGTTTTGTAAATATTCATATTTAATTGCGAATCATGTATTGAAAAGTGAAATTAGAACATTTGAAAAACGGAAATATTTATTGGAACAAAGGAGCTCTAAATTCTCTACCGAATGGGGAACATGCATAATTTTTTTTTAGCATTTTAATAGATTAAGATTAACGTCCTGAATACAAAAATATTTTATTTCGGTGACATAGAATTAAGTTTCATTTATAAAAACGAGCTGAAAGTTTCACACGTATTTATGGCGGGAAAAACGGGGCATACGTCACTTGCCATGTATCAGCAATCAACCAATCAAAGAAAGATAAATAACATAACGCTTATTTGGAAATTATCATATCCAAAATCATATAAAATCGAATTAATGTCTAGTAAGCGTAGTAATTAATTTTGAAGCCCAGTTACTATAAAAACAATAATACCAAACCTATTTTCATAGAATATCAGTAAATATTGGGTGTTGTTATTCATATAAAGCAGACTTGACAACGGCTTGCGTTAAAATTTTGACAAGGTTAGCTTGATGACCTTGAAAATGTGATTGTTTCGTCTAGGAGGCGGTGGCAAAGTCCAAGGAGGTTATATGCAAAGTCATTCATATAAGCAGTGATTTTCATGGCATGTGACGTCACATACCGTTTAAAAATAATAGTGCGGGAAACAGATAGTCAAAATCTTTGAACATTTATAGAAGTATAATGAGTTAATTTTAAAACTTTTAAATTAGGTTTGTGATGTCTTCAGATGAATAACAATATATTCCACGTACTTTCAGAGCTGTAGCAATTTTTACCGCCATAAATCGGGGCGTCTCTAAGCTAGATGTTGTTGGCACAGTTACATGACACAAGGCTAATTAAAACACTGATTGACTGGAAGGCGCGTGGGACAACGAGGTATTAACCCCATTAGTGCTCGCCTCGGTCCATAATCATACGTGGGCCACAACTATTTTCACCAGCTTTATTACGGTCGTGGGATGTTGGCTCTGGAGGGCCCGATACCCGCTAGCGTAGAACCTTCAGTGCGGGACACTATAAGCATTGTGACTCGGTAGGCCTACATAGCCGATACCCACCGCCGATGCTTAGCCGATGCTTAGAAGACTGAACTTCAGTGCGGGACACTAAGCATTGTGACTCGGTAGGCCTACATAGCCGATACCCACTCGCTTAGAAGACTGAACTTCAGTGCGGGACACTAAGCATTGTGACTCGGTAGGCCTACATAGCCGATACCCACTCGCTTAGAAGACTGAACTTCAGTGCGGGATACTAAGCATTGTGACTCGGTAGGCCTACATAGCCGATACCCACTCGCTTAGAAGACTGAACTTCAGTGCGGGACACTAAGCAAATTGTGACTCGGTAGGCCTACATAGCCGATACCCACTCGCTTAGAAGACTGAACTTCAGTGCGGGACACTATAAGCATTGTGACTCGGTAGGCCTACATAGCCGATACCCACTCGCTTAGAAGACTGAACTTCAGTGCGGGATACTAAGCATTGTGACTCGGTAGGCCTACATAGCCGATACCCACTCGCTTAGAAGACTGAACTTCAGTGCCGGACACTATAAGCATTGTGACTCGGTAGGCCTACATAGCCGATACCCACTCGCTTAGAAGACTGAACTTCAGTGCGGGACACTATAAGCATTGTGACTCGGTAGGCCTACATAGCCGATACCCACTCGCTTAGAAGACTGAACTTCAGTGCGGGACACTATAAGCATTGTGACTCGGTAGGCCTACATAGCCGATACCCACTCGCTTAGAAGACTGAACTTCAGTGCGGGATACTAAGCATTGTGACTCGGTAGGCCTACATAGCCGATACCCACTCGCTTAGAAGACTGAACTTCAGTGCGGGATACTAAGCATTGTGACTCGGTAGGCCTACATAGCCGATACCCACTCGCTTAGAAGACTGAACTTCAGTGCGGGACACTAAGCATTGTGACTCGGTAGGCCTACATAGCCGATACCCACTCGCTTAGAAGACTGAACTTCAGTGCGGGACACTATAAGCATTGTGACTCGGTAGGCCTACATAGCCGATACCCACTCGCTTAGAAGACTGAACTTCAGTGCGGGACACTAAGCATTGTGACTCGGTAGGCCTACATAGCCGATACCCGCTCGCTTAGAAGACTGAACTTCAGTGCGGGACACTATAAGCATTGTGACTCGGTAGGCCTACATAGCCGATACCCACTCGCTTAGAAGACTGAACTTCAGTGCGGGACACTATAAGCATTGTGACTCGGTAGGCCTACATAGCCGATACCCACTCGCTTAGAAGACTGAACTTCAGTGCGGGACACTATAAGCATTGTGACTCGGTAGGCCTACATAGCCGATACCCACTCGCTTAGAAGACTGAACTTCAGTGCGGGACACTAAGCATTGTGACTCGGTAGGCCTACATAGCCGATACCCACTCGCTTAGAAGACTGAACTTCAGTGCGGGACACTAAGCATTGTGACTCGGTAGGCCTACATAGCCGATACCCACTCGCTTAGAAGACTGAACTTCAGTGCGGGACACTATAAGCATTGTGACTCGGTAGGCCTACATAGCCGATACCCACTCGCTTAGAAGACTGAACTTCAGTGCGGGACACTATAAGCATTGTGACTCGGTAGGCCTACATAGCCGATACCCACTCGCTTAGAAGACTGAACTTCAGTGCGGGACACTATAAGCATTGTGACTCGGTAGGCCTACATAGCCGATACCCACTCGCTTAGAAGACTGAACTTCAGTGCGGGACACTATAAGCATTGTGACTCGGTAGGCCTACATAGCCGATACCCACTCGCTTAGAAGACTGAACTTCAGTGCGGGACACTAAGCATTGTGACTCGGTAGGCCTACATAGCCGATACCCACTCGCTTAGAAGACTGAACTTCAGTGCGGGACACTATAAGCATTGTGACTCGGTAGGCCTACATAGCCGATACCCACTCGCTTAGAAGACTGAACTTCAGTGCGGGACACTAAGCATTGTGACTCGGTAGGCCTACATAGCCGATACCCACTCGCTTAGAGACGCAAGAGTAACGTGCTCAGTTATCAATAGTCAAGTAGTTCTCGTCAATGTTCCAATTCTTTTTGGTGGTTTTCTGGCTTTTGCTTTACAAAAACGCCAATATTTCGGCTCCATTCAGTCCGGTATTTTTTCCTAAACGCTCAGGCCGATTTAAACATTTTCTCCTGCGGCGCTATTGTGCATGAGACAAAGTCAGTTATTTCAGCTGCTTGTGATGATAACATGGCACATACAACAACCCCACGCCTAACCCTGGTTCGTCCCCCCATCCGCCAGGGGTCTAACTAACTCCGCGGCTCGAATTAAACGTTCCAGTCGAGTTATTCAGAACACTTTCTGATTTTTGAACTTATATTATTGTTTTGGTTTTGACTATTGATTGACAGCGTCCCAGCGAATAGAAGTGAGGCGCTACCCAGCAGCAGTCGACGATGTCAAAAATATGCCTTCACCTGTTTCCCATAGTCAGTCCATAGTCAGTCTCAGACACTCATTGGTCAGCGAAGGGTAGTCTCTACGTCAAAACCGCACAAAATGTTCAACAAGAAATCGAAAATCTAAATCAGCAGCGCACTGTGCTTTGGTAAGCCCTATAGACTGAATAAAATATTAACCATTAGCGTAGTATTTTGATTATAATTCGATAATTAGTAATAAAATGAATTATTTATAAAAAACATACTGATTGTAATGCAAGTCACAACTTAGAGCATTGAATATGTAGGGCTTGCTAAACCACAGTGCGCTGTTGATTCAGATTTTGATTTCGAAGCCCATTCTTGTGATATAATTTAAAAACGAAAATGTTGTGCGGTTTTGACGTAGAGGTATCCTTCAAGAGAGACTCAGTCCTTGGCCAAGTGTGCAACATTCCACTGTTGACGTCATAGTCTACTCGCTCGACGGGTGCAGGGTTCAAACACAAGTGATCTATTTGTGCAGCGTGAATAATGCACAGCTTGAGCGATGAATCTACGACAGGTTTGGTTTGCATCATTGGTTTTGTCAAGACTACGGGAACGGGTCACAACATTCGTGTTCGAATTCGATTCTTGATTTTGTTTTGTATATTGCTAACCGTTGCGAGTTGACTATCTTAGCGTTCTTCTTTCTATCTGATCTGTTCGCTTGCCTTTACAGGGGTAGTAGGCCTATGCTATTTGTACCGGCGTAGTCAACAAATCGACTTGGGCCAAATTGAAAAAAATGAGCAGACCTATGAGCAGGCCTATCTAAAATATGTCGTTAGCTATAGGTAATGAGCTCATGATACAATAGTATTCTTGTGTTTATATAGGTTATATACGAGAGTAAGCAGTTGAAATGAAAGTGGTGTGTGCAGGTATAACTGGTTCTTCTTCATGAATACAGTCACAACTGGTGTCGTACCGCTAAATGCACAAGTCTTGTCAAAGAACACTCGATACTCCGTCTTGCACATCCGCATCCTCTCAAAGCTTCATTTAAGATGCTTCAATTTTATTATTAATATTTTAAACTTTTCAAAGGGGGGATGTCCTCCCCACCCTACAAAATTTAGTAAAAGCATAAATCACGAAGCGGCATGGGTTCGAGCCCCGGTCGGTGTGGCCTCACGCGTTGTGTCACGTCCAAACATCTTATTAGGGAGATCACAAAGACGTTAGCACGCCGGCACGTACCGCGTGGGTCAACACCGGAAACCACCGCCTTGTCGTTCAACCTGTTGCATTGCGAAGGCAGCCTCTTACGACAGGCAGAGCTACGATGGACTTATTCTATCCCTAGGGCCCAAACGGATCAACAACCTGTTGCATGCAACATAATGTTGGCGAGAGTTCTTATTATAGAATCTTTAGGAATATAGCTTTTAAATCACAAACTTTGACATTTTGTCTTTCCCGCACTTTTGATTAGAGACAGCCTATGAGGTCAAAACATTGTCTATGAATACTGAAGTTGCGAAGAAGACTTGTAATAAAAGTAAAACAGAGCAACTGATCGGAGGGTGGCCCCCTTGTGCGCCTGCTACTGTGCGCGACCCCGTTTGTCTGCCCGCTACTGTACTGTCGCGCCGTCTGTCTTCTCAATGCAGTGCAGCCTTCTCACTGCCAGTGTTGTGGCAACAACGGACCGAGGAAGACGCACTGCGATCGCAACACCTCTAGCGGTGAACGGCAACATTATCGTGGTGCTATCTCTAAACACAAGTTCGAATGGTGACCGATATTTTAAACGAAAAAAATCCGTATTTTCCAAATAACAAAATTTCCACATATTTCGTGGAAAGGATACGTTGACGAAGGATCGAAGGCGAGATCAGCTGCGATGGCAACTGACGTTTTATCTAAGAAGCTGGAGTCTCGGCTCCACATCAACAACACCAAGATTGTGGGCGAAGACCGCATCAAGAAGGCGCAGGAAAACAACGAAGACATTGCTGTCCTCTCCACCTTCCTTCCCTCGGCCGAGGGCAAGAAGAAGGTCGTGTTCGAGTGCGCCCTCAAGGGGGCGTGCCTTCTGGGGGATGCGAAGCTCGCAACCACAGGTAGGCCTGGAACTGTCACTAACGTCATTTGTCGTAGCGTGCGAAGATGTAACTCGATGTAGGTCTACCTCTTGAACTCGCCAAAGTTTCAACTTACATCACCAATCAATTGGTTGCTGAACGCAGCTTCAATTTAAGTTACTTTGAGGGTAGTTTGATGATCAGTTGTAAAATATCGATCGAGCGAAGTTACCAAATGGTGGTTTTCACGGGTTGGAGCATTGTACAATAAAAAATAACATGTTTTACCATCTAGGGAACATTGTATTTACAGTAAGGATGCGCATAAGTTTTTGTCTTGAGATTAACTTTGTCTACAACTCTACACTGTACAAAAACGTACGTACTTCAATGGGACTACTTGATTGAGAAACGGTTTTTATATCAGGGGAAAATCACAGTTTCTTTTTTCTCGTTGTCTTTATACTTGTTACTTCTTGAACTTTTACTTGTTACTTCTTGTAAGTTCTCTGGTACAGGCGGTAGCGCTTTTGAAAAACCTAATGCGGCCAATTCAGATGGGAACGATAGACGAGAGAGAACCAGTCAACGTCCACTTAGGTTCCTTCTATATATCAAAACTAAAACTTACACACGATGTATTGGTCTGCTGTGGTGGATAGAAGCCTGAGATCTGCATGTTTTACTAAAGGGTCCACTCAATGGTTGACAAGTCGACCAAAATAACAGTGAGCTAATCTGAACTCGACCCTCCAACAATGATTAGACAGGCACAACATCGCAATCCATGATATCACACCGTCATTTAGGACAGGTAAACAATCGCTTATTAGTAATATTAATGAATACCTCATATATTGTAGTAATGTTTATCTAACAGTAACACGATACTTGGGCAATGATATTGGATATTGGAAGCGCAACCGAGTTTACAAAGTGGGGCCTTGGAATTGTCACCACATAACTTGTCGTATGAAGTTGCGGGTTGTTGATGGGTGGCCTGTCTTCAGGTGGTAGTTCCTAGGTGAACCCATTTCAACTACTGTCGCGATACAACAACTTGACACAACGTCGACTCACCTCAATGGTTGACAGAGGGCTGCAACAGAACTATTTTTGATCGTAGATACCTTAGAAAACAAAAACACAATTTTGAAAACGAAATGTGGATAGATGTCGCCTGGGTCCGAACATTTGTCAATATTTCTTCTACTTTCACTTTAGAAGAAATACCCAGTGTTATTCTCACCAAGATTTCGCTTTTGATTCTTCAACATACACGTATCCGAAATGTTTATAAATAATCAACAAACGAACTCGCAATGTCAGCTAAACTTTGCCCATGGACTCGAGCTACGCGGCTTGTTTTTAGCGGGAAGCAACATGTTATCTCCAGGACTTTACATTGTATCTCCTGATACACGTAAAAGTTATGAAAACAAATTACAGCACCAAACGTGAAATTTTATTCAATGAAGTATCAGTACATTCCTGTACGGAGCCTAAACTTCAGTTAGTTGAGCTAACTGGGTGAATGTGTATATGATACCACCAATTTCAGTTCACTCTATGGATATCGATCGAGCTTAGTTGCCATATTGTGTTCACGACTTTTTTTAAAAACATTTATTGGCCCTCTAAGATACATTTTTGTATTCACTGTTGAATGCAATAGTTGACAGATCGCTTCGACCTAGACTTCAAGCATATTTGTATAGGTTTTGTATTGAGACTTCATTTACACCGTACAAGAAACGAATGAGTTAGCGCTGTATCTTTACTTGAACTCAAAAATACGCCTACACATACTTGGGACAAATTTTGTGTACCAATGTAAACGGGAGAAACCACAGAATTTCTTAAAACGTATGTGTATGCGTCTTATATACGTTCTCTGGTACAGGCGGTATCACTTACGAAATATCTAGTACGGCAAAGATCGGAACGGTAGAGACGATGAGAGAGAACCAGTCAACGACCACTTAGTTCGCAATAGTTTAGTTGAACACTGAAGCAATGAAGTCTTGTAGTCGCGGAATCTGGTAACAGAAAGTGAGACTGTGTTGTTGATACAGCTCTCGGCGATAAATGTCTTCTAAAAGGTGAAACTTTAAGCAAACACCGTCCGTAGACTGCAGTCTCCGTGTTCCCAACGTCTTCTCTTGACGAGTGAGGAGTACATACTTGTTGCACTATATCGCTCTTCTACTCTCGGGGCTATCTCTATCGGATGAGAGGATGTGAACTGTCCCGTTATTTCACAGTGTTTCAACTTTCTTTAGTTAATTTTTAACATATTCGTGATTGTGAACGACGCTTTAATTTTAAAGACACATCACATTAATATTAGTTTAAACTAAAGTGCTGAAATATGTCTATGATAACAATTAGTATAAATTATTTATTAGGGCGATAAGTTATGGAGTACTTAACTATAGAAGGGAAGGTACATTGTCGCTACTTGCGTCTGGTTTATACGGGCGAAGATGGCGGTATGAGCTTCGGGTGTGTTTTGAAATGCAACAAGCACTGCTAAAATGCAGTTTTTATATCAAAACAAACTCCGCCTAATCGTAAAACATTTTGACTTTTGACTTCGCCTCAACTGACCTACAGAAAATGAAAGTCCCCGAGAAGTTGAGGATTACGAATCTACCTCACTCACGGCCTTCTAGAGCGCTAAGTGTTTCCAGCAGACAGGTCGCGCTTGCGCACTCGTGCGACAATCTTACGAGCAGTGATGTCATCGGGCCAAAGAGGTTGGTAGCGTCACAGTCCTTAAGATCGTTGAGCCGACCTTGATGGCCATGGATGCTTTTCATCTCGAGTGTGCACGTATACGAGTCAACTCGCATTACTCGTTTTCGATACATTTTGACAAATCGGTATTACAATTTGGTATAATTTGGTATACGTGTTATCAGTCTGGTACAATGTGGTATAATTATGTATATATGATATCGAAAACAAGTAGGCCTAATTATAACCGTAATTCCGCATGCTGGTCGAAAGACACAGAGGTTTGTTATCGATAGAGATGGCTCAACGGAAGTACACGTTGTTGTTTTGGAGGTCACCGATTCGATTCCCGCTTCCGGCAATCCCCGATTAAATAGTTCTATTTCTAGTTGAACCCTTCGTTATAGTAATACTAATAAGGCGAAATCTAAGACGTGTCCCATCCCATCCCCTCACATATTCTTTCCATCCTAAACGGTACAAGTTGTCTAAGAAATATTGTTCTTGAAGTTTGTGTTTCTCTTACAACTCGCGTGGCACATCCTTCGTGCACCAAGATCTGAGTCACAGATTTAAATATACCCGATGATGAGACGATCTAAAAAGTTAGCTACGCCCAAACGAATGGAAAAAACAACCAAGACCAGTTCCTTTGAAACAAAAGTCTGGAATTAATAATCGAAATGCGAGGACGTAGGAGCGCGAGATAACGAGACACTTGTTGCGGAAGGAACGAGTTTCCCCTCTCGTGGGAGGGGGGGGGGGGGAGAGGAGGGGAACCACTGCGTCTACTTCTACTTTAGGGCCCCCTCTTCGGCTTTGCAAGCTCGTAAGGAATACATTTATTGTGGTTTACCATACCTAGAACAGATATGGAAGGCGACTACAGGGCTGCTAGACCCTCTTCAGCCTAGTAAGGAATGTCCAACATTCGCCTTGTGAGTGAGGAAATCCCCACAGAGACCCTTCAGTGAGTGCATGAAGGGGACCCCTCTCAAGGGAGCCCCACGGTTGTCACGTGACTATTACGGAGCATAGAACAGTGTGTGGTACGCGCTTCCTTCTCATCTCTCTTCAAGCTCTGAGGTCGTGCGAGACAGGGGGCCCAGGTTCGAATCCCACCGCGGTACGTGGCCGAGGCGCGTTCACATGGCACAGAAACAATATGTTGTTATTGTTTTACCGGAGCGGAGCGGCCCAGGGCCCCACCCTACCGTTGGTGTTAGGTTGCTGCCATCTTATAACTTACGTTGTGCATTCATGTTTATGTTCATTAAATGCAATTGCTGTAATAATATTACAGTTGGACTTGTAAGAGGATTGTATGATCATAGCTCGCTAAATCACTCATTTTATTGTCGCTGTCTCACTCACTCTCGCACACAATCGTATGCCTAACTATAAGTGAAATAACGTAACTATACTGTATTCCAATATCTTTGGCTGGGACTGAGTCCTCCAACACATGCTTCCATACAAGTCCCAGATCTAACCTATTGTATTCCAATATCTCTGGCTGGGACTGAGTCCTACAACACATGCTTCCATACAAGTCCCAGATCTAACCTATTGTATTCCAATATCTTTGGCTGGGACTGAGTCCTCCAACACAACACATGCTTCGACACTAGTCTCTACGACCTCGCCTCTTATCGCCGCCTCTTCACGCACGCTGTTTCAACGAGACCCAACAGATTCCTGGCGTTGCTTCACATGTCCGTAAAGCCTCATTAGTAACACTCGCTGTGTTTGTAATTTCCAGATAACAAATAGTTGTAAATTATCACTACTCGTAATGACTAGTTACTGTAGGTCCACTAGGCTATGACTTCCATTCATGTAGTCGAGTAGAAGTCTGTCAGACTTGTCGACCTGTGGGCTGTGACTTGCGTCGCGTACAACCAGCAGGTCGAGATGATATATCGAGATATATTGCATCGCGTTATACATCGAGACATATCGCATCGTACATCCTGATCGGTTATGAAATATGATGAAAGTTTTATTTATAATACAACTGGTCACGACATGCACAGTTCGGCGGCTTCCTGAGCAGAAGGGCGCGGGTTCTATTGTGAGAAGTGTCATCAAGTGGTACATGTGCGTACGGTTACCTACATTGTTACTGATAAGGGTTCGATCCCCGTCACTAGCAATCCCCAAGGATGTCTATTGTCTACAGTCCTATCACGAATTCTCTGTTACAAAGTTTAGTCCTTGGGTATTCCCTTCCTATACTATACAATAGCTTCGTCATTCACTAAAGTTGTCTCCTCCGGTGTATTTATTATAACTGTCATATTCCAAATTCCAACTTCACGTCTTGTATATGAAATATATATCCTTGCCGTTTCTAGTCTAACTAGTCAAACACAGCCCAACAACGTACCTAACTGAATGTAACCTTACATAACTTATACCTAATTCAGCCTTGCCTAACCGAAATAGAAAATGGTGTCAGGCAATGATGATATAGTTAGTTAAGAGCGTTCGACACAGTGAAAAGTGAGAAGCTTGAGAAAATTTAACGTGTTTTGTTCGTATTTTAAAATACCATTAAATATAAAAAAAAATAGGATTATGCGGTTCTGATATTATCAGCTTCTCAGCTCATCCAAAGGACCAAGAGCATTTTAGAAAGTAAGGTAGCGATGACATGTGTGAGATGTGTCCCTGTGGCATGGAGGACCTAACACACAATCATTGCTGGCAGATTACTGTTCCAGATTGTCAATGTCGTTCCAACCCACCCAAGCCTTCATTATTTGGTTGAGCTCGTCTCATTAGCATTGGCTGTGACGTCACACCCCGCGTGGGAGATGGTCAGACAGAGAGGAAATTAGAAACAAATTACACAAATAAACAATTTTCTCAATTCCCTGGCTCATGAATGAAACTATGTGCGTCGTTCCTCGCGTGCTTCTCACTCACTCACCCAGCCACCAATCACAGAGCAGCAATGGTTGGGAGAAGGAGCACGTGGTGCCACTACAATGAACACTTGCGCTGTATATGAGTCTAGAGAAAAGATACATCTATGTCTTTGCCTCCACTAGGCGGAGACCTTGAGTTTGCGACGACATGTTTCGTGTATGGCTTCGAGCCTCATCCGCTAGGCGGAGCTGATCAAGTATTCCTTGGGGTACATTCCGAAACCTCCTGAAAATGATGAGGTTCCAGCATCAGCTAGCACGTCCCAGCGTCACATTTTGTCAAGTGTTTCGGAACGCCTACAAGCGAAAAGATGGAGGAAATGCGCGTTAAAAATTTGTAGTGAAATTTAAAAAACAATATTCTAATCGTTTCCGAATAATAACAAATACGACATAAAAGATAATAAAATCCTGATATAATTCCTGACAATTTGACGAGCTTTTAAATTATTGCATTTTGAAAACGCCGCCATGATTTCTGAATGCTGGCAGATGCCCTCGCTCGAATCGGCTGGCGTTTTCATGATGCTGAATATGCTGGCGCAGGAAGTTACAGAACGCCCAGCCTATGATACTCAGGAGGTTACGGAACGCCCAGCCTATGATACTCAGGAGGTTACGGAACGGCCTCAGCACGGAAATGGCATCGGAACGTACCCTTAGTTCTGCACGAGTCATGGCGGCCAATATGCCGTTTCAAGACTGTTCAGCAATGTTTCGACGATCACTCAACTCACGTGAGCTGAGGGGTTGAGGGGGCTGTGACATCATGCATTCATTTTTCCAGACAAATATTCGGCGTTTGTACAAAACGAGGCACGGCCGTATAGGGCTATTTTTACATTTGCTTGCAGCGGCCGGCCGTAGCCATAGAATGTCCATGGCCATAGCCGGCCATCGAGCATTGCCTGCTAGAAGTCACGAAACCCCTCGAAGATGCTGTTATTTGAAAAATATCCACTGGTTTAAAAGAAGTCAAGTAGTGTTACCAACGAATCAGTAGGTAGACTATGTTCTTATGTCATCTACTTTTGGGTGGAAGTGGAGTGGGCGTGTTCACTAAAATTACGTTATATTGGAAAGATGGATCAACCCTCAGCTGTTTCAAACGAACGAGATGAGTTTACTTTGGGTAATAGTGAATGTGAGGAACTTTTGACACATTGGATGGTATATGTCGGCATGAAAGCATATTCTTGTCAAGCAATCCTCCATAGGTAGACTAGGTAGATCGTTCTTTCTCTAGACAAGTAAGTCCGAGTTGGTTCGTTGCCAACTCTCTGGTATCAGTCACCACGCTGCCAACCGCTTCCTTATCGGGACATTCTCCTTGTAAGGGCCGAGACTGCATGATGACAACCTGGCTGTGTGCTCGCTATATGACACACTCGCTCACTTGGCAGAATAAAACTATGTCTCAAAGTCAAGAATTGGGACTCATGATTATGAGCATATAGTTTTAGATTAGCAAGAAGAAAATATAATCTATTTATGTATATATTGTACTGTTGATCTTTAATACGCCTGAGAAAAATGATGTATGTGTCATTGACCAGTAGAATTGTCTTGTGCCATCAGTGAGACATTGTGCATGTATTTGTATTGGATAGCCTACCAACCACTGTCCCTAATGTGTATCTTGTCTGGTTGCTGCAGGAACCAAGAAGATGGAGTACAAGACTCGTCAGTGGCACGAGAAGTGTTTCTGCTGCTGCGTCTGCAAGAGCGCCATCGGCACGAAGAGCTTCATCCCTCGTGAGCAAGAGATATACTGCGCCACTTGTTACGAGGAGAAGTTTGCCACGCGCTGCGTCAAGTGTAACAAGGTATGTCTGTCGAGTGCAACAAGGTGTCTGCCAAGTGTAACAAAGTATGTCTGTCAAGTGCAGCTAGGTATCTCTGTCAAGTGCAACAAGGTGTCTGCCAGGTGTAACAAAGTATGTATGTCAAAAGCAACAAGGTGTCTGCCAAGTGTAACAAAGTATGTATGTCAAGTGCAGCTAGGTATGTCTGCCAAGTGCAACAAGGTGTCTGCCAAGTGTAACAAAGTATGTCAGTCAAGTGCAACAAGGTATGCCTGTCAAGAGCAACAAAGTATGTCAGTCAAGTGCAACAAGGTATGTCTGTCAAGTGTAACAAGGTATGTCTGTCAAGAGCAACAAAGTATGTCAGTCAAGTGCAACAAGGTATGTCTGTCAAGAGCAACAAAGTATGTCAGTCAAGTGCAACAAGGTATGTCTGTCAAGTGTAACAAGGTATGTCTGTCAAGAGCAACAAAGTATGTCAGTCAAGTGCAACAAGGTATGCCTGTCAAGAGCAACAAAGTATGTCAGTCAAGTGCAGCTAGGTATGTCTGTCAAGTGTAACAAGGTATGTCTGTCAAGAGCAACGAAGTATGTCAGTCAAGTGCAACAAGGTATGTCTGTCAAGTATGTATTATGGTGAATGAAAAACAAGAATGCCTATCAGGTTCGTTCTTGGTTGTGTGTGAGTCCAGATTTCTATAACAAAGAAGGAATTGGTGGTAGAAAACAATGAAGGTACCTTTTTTCATATCATGATACATAAACACATAACATACTTTTACAAGTGCCTACACTGCTTGATGCCGTTTTAAACTTATTTTATGAGTATGACCAACCCCCATTTAGGATATTATTTCAATTTAACGTTTCAACATATTGCAAACAACTTCTCCCATTTTATTTTATTTTTCATACTTATTGAATGTTGCCACATAGACTACTGAGGGAATGCACCCTGTAAGTACTGCCAACTTTTCTTTAATCTTAGATGTTAATGCTCTTTCCACTGGTTTTTATAAATTATAAATGATAATTGAATAATGAATCAGAATAATATTGCTGATAATGAGATTGGTGGTCAATGACAGACCATCAACTCATTCAGTCTGTAGCAGGAATGACAGAGACATGCATGGCTCGTACTAGCCCTCTATTAGGCAGTGAAAATCTGCCGCAACGCGTGAATTTATTTAGGTAAATGTCTTATTATTTGCTCATTTGTGTGTGTTTGTGTTGTGTGTGTGTGTGAGGGGGGGGGGTTATGAACGCAGATTTAATTATTTAAAACACAAATTATAAAAAATGTGAATGTTTATCCATGTAGTCTGATGTACTGAATGTCATATGACCAGTGACGGTGTACATTACAGATCATCACTTCGGGCGGTGTGACCTACAAGAACGAGCCATGGCACCGCGAGTGCTTCACTTGCACCCACTGCAACACTTCATTGGCCGGACAGAGATTCACGTCCCGTGATGAGAAACCGTACTGTGCTGAGTGCTTTGGAGAGCTCTTTGCCAAGCGGTGCACGGCTTGCGTCAAGCCAATCACAGGTGAGACCATTATGAGTGCTTTGGAGAGCTCTTTGCCAAGCGGTGCACGGCTTGCGTCAAGCCAATCACACGTGAGACCATTATGAGTGCTTTGGAGAGCTCTTTGCCAAGCGGTGCACGGCTTGCGTCAAGCCAATCACAGGTGAGACCATTATGAGTGCTTTGGAGAGCTCTTTGCCAAGCGGTGCACGGCTTGCGTCAAGCCCATCACAGGTGAGACCATTATTAGTGCTTTGGAGAGCTCTTTGCCAAGCGGTGCACGGCTTGCGTCAAGCCAATCACAGGTGAGACAATTATTAGTTACAGAAGCACTTTGGTGAATTTCTATGTGTCTATCTGGGTTCAATTCTCAGCAGAGGTTGTAGGACTACTTTGCAATTATATTAACAAGTACAGTAGCCCAAAGCAACACATTTTCCTTTGGCTGTACACATGCTCGCTGCAACTCGTTTTACGTATTCTTACTCTTTGGGCAGGTACCGTGGGCATGACACACCTTGGAGTGATGTTCCTTGTAGAGATGTCATAACAAGTGTGTCTGTGTGCTTGGCAGGTATCGGAGGCACGCGCTCATCTCGTTCTGACACACCTTGGAGTGATGTTCCTTGTAGAGATGTCATAACAAGTGTGTCTGTGTGCTTGGCAGGTATCGGAGGCACGCGCTCATCTCGTTCTGACACACCTTGGAGTGATGTTCCTTGTAGAGATGTCATAACAAGTGTGTCTGTGTGCTTGGCAGGTATCGGAGGCACGCGCTCATCTCGTTCTGACACACCTTGGAGTGATGTTCCTTGTAGAGATGTCATAACAAGTGTGTCTGTGTGCTTGGCAGGTATCGGAGGCACGCGCTCATCTCGTTCTGACACACCTTGGAGTGATGTTCCTTGTAGAGATGTCATAACAAGTGTGTCTGTGTGCTTGGCAGGTATCGGAGGCACGCGCTCATCTCGTTCTGACACACCTTGGAGTGATGTTCCTTGTAGAGATGTCATAACAAGTGTGTCTGTGTGCTTGGCAGGTATCGGAGGCACGCGCTCATCTCGTTCTGACACACCTTGGAGTGATGTTCCTTGTAGAGATGTCATAACAAGTGTGTCTGTGTGTATTGGCAGGTATCGGAGGCACGCGCTTCATTTCGTTCGAGGACCGACACTGGCACAACGACTGCTTCATATGCGCTTCGTGCAAGACGTCTCTGGTGGGGCGTGGCTTCATCACGGATGCTGAGGACATCATTTGTCCCGAGTGTGCCAAGCAGAAGCTAATGTAGACACTTCACTTCTCTGTCGTCTGCTGCTTGACTGCATTGTTGTCATCAACGAGATGCCTTAACAGTTTTGAATACTCGGTTCGGGAACGTTGTTTCTATGCTGATAATAGCGAGACCGCTCGCACCGAGATAATTCATCTGTTTCTCATCAAACATTCACATCATTGCTTCATTTACCATGTCAAGCATCTCAACTTTCCTAAATAAACTACAGTTTTTCCCAGTAAAACTAATCACTTTACTAAGAACAAGAGGAAGTTACTTATAAAATTATTTACTTTAAATGGTATCACACTCACACTCACACACACATAAATACTGCACTGTATTGCAACACAAAAGTACATTTATTGAGAATGTAATCATAAAGCTTTCACATGATGATATTTACATAGCCGATTGGTAGTTGACGAATGCCTTAACAATTGGTACAGGTATAGACAAAAAAAACACACATGCACTAAGAAGAGCAAATCAATAATATTTTTGGTAGATTTTTCTGGTGAGCAAGTTTTGTTCTTGTATCAACATAAACTCAAATTTATACTTCCTTTCAAAACGAATTTGTACTTCCTTTCTAAATAAATCGAACCATGTACCGAACACCAAAATATGAAATTTAAAATTCGTGTGGAATTACTCAGTGGTTAGTTTTACTTTGTTAACCATGATTCCGATAGGGTTTGTTTCTAGAGCTAAATTAACTAAAATTGCATTAGACTCGGTTACATAATTACGTCATGCTACACAAGTTTTAGAAATTTACTATAATAATCCTAGTCTATTCATACCTTGCAATGTAGAGATTCAAATCCTTATTGGGACTTAGGTAAGCTTCCCTAGAAGTATAATTAGAGGCCCTTGAAATCAGCATTATTTTTTGTTTTAGCATTAATTAGTTTTTAAAAAGCAATATTTAAGTAATGATTTGTTTTTGGTGATTGATTCCGGGTTCTTAGCAACAAAATATTAGACGTGGACCAAAAATGGTATCAAAAAATTAATTCTTTATTGTTTAAAATTGTTCATTGACACTATGGATAGGTATAATAAAAACTAAAATAGGCCTACTAACCAAATGGAAATAGTCTAATGGAAAGTTCAAGAAATCAACAAAAATGTATTATTTTTGCATGTTTTACGCTTGTTGCTTAAACTAGAGAAAATTCGACGTAATTACCATGAATTTGTATAGCTCGCGTTTATCGCATGAAATGGAGTTTTTCGCTTGAAGTCACTAGAAAAGAAATGCTTGAATTAGGGACATAACCCTACCAAAGTTCGAGAACTTTTGTAAAAAAATTACAATTTTCACTTTTAGCTTTTATAGTTAATGTGAATTTCATGGGCTCTAAGTATATTATTACTAGAAGGTATATTTTTGAAAATGGTATTGAAATTTATAGTGTATAATACAATACATAGGTATTAACATAGTCTTAAGAAATAAATAAATATTTATTAATACATTTATATTTTGTTCCAGTGAAATTGGATGCAGTAATATACTAGGGCAGTGGGGCTTTAATATATACTAACAAACTGAATCAGCCATATTGCTTTCAAGTATAGATGTCTACCAGTTGTATTGGCTAAAACATGCATACAAGAACACAAACACAAATCACAAACACAAAATCTGATAAATGTGATATAATGCAGTGGATGAAGGTGGCCTTATGTATGGAAATTTGCTGTTTTTGCCGAGTATCGCAAGGAGATAAACGACTAAACTTCTGTTCAGTCCGCAAACGTCCAGAAAATATACCGAAAAACTACAAATTTCCAAAAAGGAAACAAATGTTTTCAAATATTTTTTTCAAACTAGACATAGAAAAAAAAGAACAAGAATAATGAATATAGTTTATTAAAAAAACTTGTTACGTAATGTTTAGCAGAACCGTTTTATTGTTGCTCTTTTGTTTAGCTTAGTAATGGTTTGTTAGGCTCTAAAGTTATGCATTTATTTCATAGGCTAAGTATTCGTTATCGTCGTAGTAAGAATGTTTGAAATGTGAACATAATCTTGTCGGTGCTATTGTAATTTTTTGGTGTTGGACAGTGTTATTAGGAGCTTGACTTAATTCATCTCAAACATAACTTTTTATTGTAAAATAATTGTTCATATATATATATATATATATATATGTGCATTCTTACTGCAAATAACTTTAATGTATGTTATTTTTTGCTTTTATAAAACTATGACTTCCTAGTCAAAGGGGCGCAATTTGCACACAAGGATTGTTTTAAAATGGTTATGAAGCTGCACCATCATCTTTCTCCACCTAAGAAAGCTTTTTTAACATGGCATGTAAGCTTACATGCATTAGGAATATTATTACTTGTGCCTAATGTTTTTGATTATTATATTAAAGTATTGTATATTCTGTTCATAAACTAAACTAAGTACGGTAATAAAGAAATTCAAAAACTTTCTTCATGTTTTTTTCATTTCCAAGCACCCAAACAGGACTGTTCTTCTCCTGGTATTGGACCCAAAATCGCGGAGCACATAACCTACAATTCAATATTTAAATTCCAAAGCTCTGAATTTGGTTGGTTGGGCTTTACATCCCTTAGGGGACGACCCACCACTGGTGTCTAAATTGTGGGACCGCCACCAGGAATGGCTATTTTTTTTTAAATCCCACTAATTTCATTGCATGCACGCACGTACCTTTCCACCAGTCGTAGCTGCTGCGGTGTCGGCTAGGGTAAATAATTGGTAGGCAGGGATACAATTTTTTTATTACAGACAATGTTTCATTTATTGCAGTGCACCAATCTTATTCCAGTACGAGCTTCGAGATGTACTTATATGAAAATACAAACATAATAAAGACATTCTGGTAACTTCCCCCCATCTACACCAAATCCAATCGTACCCTTCCAGTCTAGTGTTGTTGGCAGGAGTGCGGAACAGCGGCAAACGCAGTGGAAGCCAACGTTTTGAAAACATTTGGGTTCTATTCCATATGGGCGCTAATCCGGCTTCCCTTGTTGGCTAGTCAAAATAAACGGATGTAATGCCGATTCTTTTAGGGCGTTTAGAAATCCCTGGATTTAGTCTAGTCGTAGAGCAATAAAAATAATTTCCGCCAGTTAGTGCTTAAGAATGCTACGAATGTATCTAAGAATGTATGTATAATGTTCATATAGCATAGCCTATGGAAAAGAATAATTTAAATTCGAATGTACTGATTTGAGAACGAGCGCGAACTAGCTCTAGCGCAAACATGAACGTGCAACACAACCATGACATAATAGTAGGGCCTACGTTAGTTGAATTGAACGATGAACGACTGTCGTTCTACAATGCACAACGACTGCACAGCACTGTGTAGTTGAATGACTGTCGTTCTACAATGCACGACAGCTGCGTAGTTGAACGAGTTTCGTTCTACAATGCACAACGACTACGTAGTTGAACCACTGTCGTTGTACAATGCACAACGACTGCAAAGCGACTGTGTAGTTGTACAACTGTCGTTCTACAATTCACAACGAAAGCACAGCGACTGTGTAGTTTAACGACTGTCTTTCTACAATGCACAACGAATGCATAGCGATTGTGTAGTTGAACGACTGTCGTTCTACAATGCACAACGAATGCATAGTGATTGTGTAGTTGAACGACTCGTTCTACAATGCACGAATGCACAGCGATTGTGTAGTTGAACGACTGTCGATCTGACGAAAGGACCCAGAGCGGTACTGACATGCCTAAACATGGAAAAACCGTTTTTAATTTTATGAAATAATATAAATATATATTGTGACTAAAACTATATTAGAAAGGTAAGGATGTAACACAGTTATGTAATTTACCATGTGATGTAGTTGTAGTGTATGAAAAGTATGAATCACGTTTATGTGAAGATTGATTTAGTATATACCACCCATATATCAATAATAATATAAATTATTGATGGACTGTCTAAAAGTAAGTAGAAAGCTTAAACGTGTTATGTCATGTTCCTTGAATATTCCTAAATTAAATAGGCCCGGCATACAACTTATAAAGATAATTGGACCAAAAAGGGTTGAGCTTCACTCCTCACAAAGTATGTTTTAATCGAAATTAAAGAAAACCCAAATTCGAACGGCATTGAAATGTTTGCTACAACAAAACCACACATTTTCCCCAATCCATTTTTGAGCCCATACCATCATCAAAGTGTATGGCAATGTCAATAAATAAAAAAATTCAAATTTAGAGTAAATCAGTCTTGTCAAGACTGATTTTCAGCGGGCGACTTGAATTAAAGTGACTCAACCAACCCTGTAGGCTCCGAACACCATCGACGAGTGAGCGCTAACCAATCAGAGATCGATATGTCAAATATGAAATATATTAATCAGTGTTTGGATAGTGCGAAATAAACTGCATTGTTGACTTTCACTTGCATGGTATATACGTGCATGGTTGTTGAAAACAATGTTGGGTGCTTGGCCTCATCATCAGGGTTGTGACTGTACTCAACATCAGAAAAGGTATGAGATCGCGATATTTCTGCTATTATTTCTGCTTGAAATGCAGAAGGTGATTCCCGATTTTGGCAGTTAGTCAAATAGTACTGAACAATGAAATCTATTGATACGATAGTAACCCATATTTTAACAGTGGCTTTATTTTATTTATAGTCTGCCCAATAAAACTGGGTTATGAGGACAATACTTCAAAATAATACTTTTGTGCACTCATAGCAAGGAGGGACATAATTGATGGTATAATGTCTCCTACAGAAAATCAGTTCTAGTAACTGAGGGCGTATCTCACCGCTCTGTTTTGTGAGCACTAATGCAGTGGACAAATGCAACAATTAATGACAATTCGTAATAACCATCATTAATTGTTGTATTAGTGCTAGTCAACTAGCGTCAAAATAAAGCATTGGGATACACCCTGAGTACAATAAATAGTGCTTTGTTTTTATTTTGTAATTGCTGCTTGCGAAGGCGGCATAGATATTATACATTTCGATCTGTCATGAAAAATCAACAGTGTACTCTATTTAAATTTGCAACATTTGGTATCTAATTAACAGGACAGTCAACGAATAAAAACGGAATACTGATACTGTCCAATATTAGCCAAATCAATATTTTTCTGCCAATTGTAGCAAAAAATATAGTTTCCGTACTATTTCCCCCCAAAACGTGATCTTTACTCCCTCCCCTCCGATAGGGAACTTAAGTACCAAAGGCGCGAAGTATTTCGGATCACAATTAATGATCCCACCAGAAACAGAGTGTCAGTCAACTTTGCACCGTGGTATCGCCGAAGGTGGCAAATATAACGTTAACGATTAGCACGACGAGAAAGCCCGCTATTTTCTTCATTGATTACAATTTAATTATTGTTGGTAGCTATCACGAAATTTAAGAGCGTTGGGAAGTAGTAATTTTACCGCAAAAACATGCGTCTAAACCACTCTTCACGTCCAAACCGATAATAGAATTTCTCTCCAATTTTAAGTCCTAGTACAAAAGTGTCAAATTGATGTCCTTCATTACGAAAACACGAGATATTAATCTTAAAAGAGTACCTATATAAAAATGATAGAATATACATTTGTACATATTGAAACTACATTGTAGAGATGTCATAGGGTACTCGGGTTACCCGAATCCAGAAATTACCCGAATCCATTTTTAGAATTCGAATCCTAAAAGGGTAGAAATATTTGTAAAAAAAATTTATATTTTACGCGACGATATTATTCGACTACTTTCCTTGAAGCTACAGGCTTGTGGGCGTGGCGAGCGGCCAGCTGGACCCGTATTATGTAATTTAATTCCTGTGTGTACGAAACGGATTCGGTCGGAAATCACAACAATTTCGGTCGATTGCGAATATGTAACATTTTTAGTGTCCAATACCGTCGGAAACGTATTCTGAGGTACCGAATCGGATTAGGTAACCTTTTATGCGCGGAAATCATATACGTACATAATTTAACTAAGTTTAAAAAGTTATTTTGAGTGCTAATAACATCG
>OX246748.1:48200-88200 GCA_945910005.1 Isoperla grammatica
TATCTAATACCTTTTCAGGCTTGTATTTGTAATACGCAGTGGTTGTGTTTATAAGTTTATACTTCATGGCTAATTTTTGATGTACAATGTTTGCAACTTGGGTTATGCCTATGAAGATAATCTGTTTGACAAAGCATTTTGCACCCAGATACGATATGTTCAATTGTTTCGCCGTTCAAATTACATTTTCTACATTTATCTTCCACTGTGACGTCTTTCAGTATGTATTTTTTGTAATTGTTAGTCTTGATTACCTTATCTTGAATAGCGATCATAAATCCCCTCTGTTTCGCTGAAAATGTCCCCGGACGTTAACCATTTGTTCGATGCTACCCTATCGACGCTATCCTTAAGAAGTTCTTTATAATGTCTGCTATGTAACGTCTTTTCTGATATTCTGATCTCTTTTGCTGTGTCAGAATTTAGTTTTTGAAGCAAGTTTAAATTTCCGTCATTTAAATTGAGGGGAGAAAGCGACTTGTCTGCCGATACTATAGCTCTATGAAGTTGTGAATGTGGGCATTTTGTATAAAAGTACTTTCTCAGAATTTCAATTTGTTTATAATATAAATTGTTTAAATCAATCAAGCCTCTTCCCCCCTTTTTCTCTAGGTAGAGTCACTCGTTCTATTGCTGACTTAGGGTGATGACTTCTGTATTTGGTGAATGTTGTGCGGGTGAGAATTTCTAGGGCATGAAGTTATTATTATTATTATTATTATTATTATTATTATTATTATTATTATTATTATTATTATTATTATTATTATTATTATTATTAACGACCTAATAGTGCTGACAGCCACTTGTGGCCGAGCGGAGAAGCACATCACAGAAGTCGTAAAACTTTATTAAAAATGTTACAAATAACAACACCCAAATATAATAAACAAATAATAACCTTCTGTTTGATATTGCACTGCTTTCTCGTCCACTTGTATAGTGCATCATGAGGCCAGGGCTATAGCCGCTCTGTTGGCGCAGTGAGGGCCATCGAGACAAGTCTCAGGCACAGGTGACACTGTCTACATGAACACCGCTACCCCACTCGCTTTGCAATGAAACCCACTTGTACATGGTCTATTCTTGGACCGATAGCTTGGAAAACTGTTGGGCTATTTTCCGCTATTACCAGTCCGACTTACTCATATCTGGATGGGCGCTGGCCCACTATGTACAGTCGCCCCGATCCGAGCAACCTCACACCCTGTTGCCAATAAAGTATGCACAAGGGGTTGGCAAGAGCAAAGGGCACAGCTGGACACCAATTGATGACAACAAGCATTAGTCAGTGCGCACAACTCTGGAACTAGTACTGAAATGAGTCACAACGAGGGTTAGGTTGCCGAGAGTTCAAATACACTGACGTTTCGGGACGATAGCACGGACGGACGGATGCGACCTTTTGGGGGTTGGCGAGCACGAGGGGGATGGACGCGAAGCCAAGCTTCTCCCTGGTCCATCACCGTCACGTCACTGTTAGCATCTTTTGGGGGTTGGCGAGCACGAGGGGGATGGACGCGAAGCCAAGCTTCTCCCTGGTCCATCAACCCTAAGAAGACTTCAGGTCACTGTTAGCATCTGCAAAGAGTGGCTTTATTCCTGTTGGTGTCAATGCCAGTGACAAAAAGTGCACAAGCAATCTATTTATTTTGACTAATGAACGGTTTCCAGCTCAAAAACACTCGCCTTTACATGAAAGCCGACTGAAATATTCTACAGCCAAGTTTGAAGGTAGTTACCGATGACTAAGTGGATGCTTCACTTAGTATCACGCAGCAACACTCGATTTATTGGTCTATTTAACTACCCTCAGACTCAGACCCTACTTGCTTGTTCCTCCCAACATCCCTAGACACAAGACCTCTAGCTAGCTAGAGTCATCAGTGGTGGATGTAAGTATGCTGGATTGAGCCATCTCTATCGGTTAACAAAGAATAACGATTGCATTGATTTAACCTAGGGCAGGATGGGCTAAACATGGGCAGACCCGTGTTGGGTAGCAGCTAGCAAGTAGTATGTACAACAGGTGGCGCCTCCCGCGCGTTGTAATGAATCCACGGGGCCGTGTGCACCACCGCACGGCCGTGCGCAAAACAAGGCGACGCGCCAGCTGACGTCACGACGCCTCTGAGCAACAAGGACATACGGTGCACTCTGCACTAACAAGCACTGATCATGATTTGTGTTTCAGAAACTCCAAACTATAGCCATAGGGAATCTAATTCCATTGGCTCACGAACGATGTTCTGCGCGCTGATTGGCTGTTAACAAGAAAGAACAATGAGTGATTAAGAAGTTGGATGTAAG
This sequence comes from Isoperla grammatica, assembly GCA_945910005.1. Lineage (NCBI taxonomy): Eukaryota > Metazoa > Arthropoda > Insecta > Plecoptera > Perlodidae > Isoperla > Isoperla grammatica. The sequence continues at coordinate 50,511 of OX246748.1, forward strand.
TCAACTCGCTTAGTCACTAATCGTTAGTTGTGTGAGGGGGGACCGCTAATAAGTAATACCTGACGATCGAAGGCCCCAGGCCTATGTGACAACGTGCTATGCTAACATACACATTATGTCCTTCCGCCAATCATCTTCACGACGCTCAACCCCAATGGTTCACAAACCCCTCAATCCACCCAGAGAATGCGTAAAGCTCGGTTTATACACTTATTTGAGGTTTCATCTTCCTAAAGGTTTACTCAGGATCGCTACCATTGGCCGGATTTATAAAACGTCACCTCTCATTGGCTGGACTAAGAAAGCGAGCGTTGCTATATGGTGTGTAAACGCTATAATGCTTTTGGCTTGATTTGGTTAAACCTTATTATATTACTGTGTTATTGTGTTGTGTTATTTACAGAGAACACGGAATAGCAAGTGTTTATACTTCAAATAAAGAATGCGAGATACTATACGTTGTAATTTTTCTATAAATATTTTATATATTTATATTGTCGACTGTAAAATAAACTCTGATATACTGAATATGAAAAGGAACACGTTGTTTTCTAGCTCAGCTGGGCGTCTCCATTCCAACATGAAGCGACACACTGGTCAACTTTAATATGACGCTCAATATAGAAAAAAACACCAATCAATGTTTCTTATTTTCAACAAAGTGTTAATTTTCATAAATAACCCTCATGAATACTAATTGTAACTGTAAATGCTTAGCTCGACGCCATTAGCCACTCGCTTGAGCTTTGACGGACGGACGGAATGTATACCACGACAATATAAACAAAGGTCTTTTTAGTTCCGAACTTCGAGTCCTGACTACAAAGTCGTTTCAAAGAACGTTGAGAGGGAAGGGCGTGAGTTGACGGAGCTCGAAACTTTGGGTCTCGTAATCATGCAACTATTTGCTAATCAATTTCAAGTGTTTTTTAACGAGGTGTATCATCGATTACCCACAGTCGAATCGATTTCCCGCTCGATTAAGCCTTTCGACTCGCCGGTCTGATACGAATGAAGCTATTAGCTGCAACCTTTCCCAACCCGACCATTATAGAGGGACGCCGATTAGAGGTTTGCGCGTCGCGACGCTATTTCGAGACACGCGGCGCCGTACGTGTGCAGCGAGGGTCATAGCGACGAGGAAGAGAGTTGTTACCGTCTATTGAACTCTAAATACCACATAGCTATTAGCTGCAACCTTTCCCAACCCGACCATTATAGAGGGACGCCGATTAGAGGTTTGTGCGTCGCGACGCTATTTCGAGACACGCGGCACCGTACGTGTGCAGTGAGGGTCATAGCGACGAGGAAGAGAGTTGTTACCGGCTATTAAACTCTAAATACCACATGTGGATTCGTATGCACGGGACAAACATGTTATATTCTGGCGTGCCCGAACCCTTGTCACTCCCCAGGGATGATTGTTCTCTGGTGTGCTCGAGCCCTTGTCACTCCCCAGGGATGATTAGTGTTCCAGCCGTCATCGCCCCACGGGGATGATTATAGAAGCCGACTCGCTCGTATTTCTAATTGGCCGAGCTACACGGAGACTGCCGCTATGTGATTGGTGCGCTGATTATAAGGCTTGGTTCCCTTGTGAGTACTATGCAGCGTATACACTACTCCAGGGGTAATTCAGTTGTTGACAACAACTGTATAAAGAAAGATACTTGATTTGTTGTGAAGCTTACCACGTTTTTTAAAAAGGTTCATATAATATAATATATTGGACGTGGGTGCGGGGACGCATGGTCGCACCCAAGACGTGACAAGATGAGGCCAACCTATCCGTGGAGTGATCGTCTCCGCTTAGTTAGAGAACGTCTAAGTTTAGTCCGACAAGAGAGATCAGTCAGGTTGGCATGCGTGGAATGAGCATTCCTCGGCGACCACCGCCTTGAGAATGTCCGGCGCGGAGGAGACAAAGAATCGATTAATCGCAACGTTACCCACGACCACCGCCTCGTTATCAACAGGTGGGCGTTGGCACCTCGCTGTGCCTATTAGATAAGGGCAGGCTATTCGCTCGTACGGTGAAATAAAGTCAACGGTACATGAGAATAGGGCAACAACCATTCAACCAACAGCCAAGAGGGGGGGGATTACAACCCCCCCCCTTGAAAATGTAAGCAGGAACTATCTACACCGCAAAAATGTACGCTTTTTAGTAATATCTTGAGCACGCTATACAAGCAATATAGTCCGACGCCCCAGGCTCGACCAGACGGTGAAACATAGCAGATAGTAGGCATATTATTATTAGAAATATTGCAGTTGCCCACTAAAACATCTCCCTGCAATCTGAAGAGTATTTCTGGCGAGCGCTCGGGGCCAACAATATTGCGATTGCCACATGTCTCGCTTAATCTCGTCGTACGCGAGACGAAGAGAATAAGGACTTGTGTTTTGGCAGGAGTCGTAATCTTACTTACGTCACTTGAAGTGTATTAACGTTACATGTCCGATGATGTTACAGATATGTCGCTTCTTATGGCGGCTGGCCCACTCATAAACAAACTATTGTTATTCTTGTGCTCCGAAACTCGACACGGCACAGCACCGACAATGGCATTTGGCACAGCGATGCGTGTTCTCCTGATAAGCATCTTTAGGGCAGCATTTCTTAATTCCTTTAACAACCTACCAATCATGTTCGATCGTTGTGAATGTTGTTGGAATACCTGACATTGTGCTCGAATGTATAACATCACTAAATCCCCTCAATATGCGCTAATTTATAAAACCCACCGTTCACCAAGCATTCAACATGGCCGCCATCACACACACATGACAGAGGTTACACAGATCACCGCTGAGGAAGGTGTAGCGCTCTTCGCATGGTCATTCAACATGGCCGCCATCACACACACATGATCAAGTTTACTTCGAAGCCGTGTATCCTCCTCCCTTTTACTGTTCTGACGAATTATTGAAAGCATCCCTACAAGGAAATAATACACGGGGTTCATAGTTGTACACGAAGTGGGTCCGTGGATCCCCGCCGTAGCTCGGACCCACAATCCCCTCTGTTAGGCGCCCAGCCGTTGTCATCCATCACAGCGGCGCCGTCCATTAAGGAACTGGCAGGCTCGGCAATCTAAACACTCAAACTTAGAACAACACGAGACAATTAACCCGTTGGACGACGGCCAGTGTTCGGGCCGGACGTCCGCACCTGTTGAGGGTCGCAACTAGATGTGGAGATGTCTTGGGTTGTGACAAGAGAGTGGAGTACCAAGTTGGGGAGCTCATACCCACGCCATAGCTTAGGACTCATCGTGTATATAACACACGGCCATAGCAGCTCATGGCTGCCGAGAAACTAATACTGTTGGCAGTTCCAGAGGTACATGACAGGTAGCGCCAAAAGGGCACTAGCAACACCAAAGACAACAATGGAACAAATGAATTGAACTGATGGACAAGCAATCAGCTGTCAAAATAATAAAATTGCAACCATAGAAATAAAAACATGTGTAGCAATAGTAACTGCTCGCTATGTAAAACTTTTAATGATAGACAACAACTAAGTGAAAGTTTTGTATGTGTATTTGTTTGTTTTTTGTTTTGTTTTCCAAAATAAGAAGACATTATTTTTTGACAGCTTGCTGTTTGTCCATCGATTCAATTCATTTGTTTCATTGTTGTCCTTTGGTGTTGCTAGTGCCCTATACATGGAAGTACTACACGGATACAGCCAGCACTCTACGCGGGGAGATGTCCAACTTTCTTGGAAACACGACCTCATGTTGTTGCCAGACAGAAGATAGCCTTGTTGTTCAAAGACTGCGAGCTAACAGGTGGGAAGGGCAGCCTAAGTTCTCAATAGACATAGATAAAGAACAAACTATCAACACTCCCGTGCAAACGGAAGAACTACCCAGGATTGCGTAATGCAAACTTCATAATAGAGACGCGCGGATCTAACGTTATTTACTTCTAGACAAGACCCATATCATTTATAACAGCACAATTATCAATTAACCATATGGGGTCCCCATCTATTCACAAGGACCCACATTTTCTAGACGAGTTTCTGGTCACTCATTTCCAAATTCGTTATTCGATTGTTATTCACCCGTTTTATTATTTGCACACACAATAAACGTGATCACATTTTGTTTATGAATCTCTCCTCAAACTAAACCATATTGATATGTACTGCAAATATAATTATGTCAATGCATCAACGAATGCAACTGTGCACAGGTCGGTCGCGAGGGGGAACAGTCAAGCCCAACCCTGCCCAGTCTAGCCTAGATTGTGACGAGTCAACAAGGGAGAAATTAGAACGGACATAGTCTCATTAATAACAGGCAACGCCCTTAATGAGGGGAAAACCTAACCTCTGACACCCTTAACCTCCCTCACATCTCAAGACATTATCACCTCTCAGAGTGTTGCTAATTGCCGTTGATGACAAATAATTGCTATAGGGTGGGACCCTGCTACTCAGTGACGACGCCAGGAATTTTCCATTGGGGGGGGGGGGGGGGGGCCAAGAGGGGTCCTACGAATGTATGGGGGTTTATAAGTTAAGTTTCAATGGATCGACAAAGAAAGGGGAATTGCTTAATCTTTATGTCGGAATAACTAAAAAAAGTAAGCCGATGACCCCCGTTTTTGTTTTAAGATAATTGAAAAGCACGTATGTTGCGAATTTCAGCAACATATCATTATATTGGGGGGCCATGCAGATTTCACACTGGTGTTCTATCGTTTTCGGGGGGGGTGGGGGGGGGGGCGGGGGGGGGGGTACACCATGCTACATGCACTCGCGAACATGAAAATATGCACTCCATTCTTACTTAGTTAATGCAAGGCAGTGGTGTAGTGCCAAATTTACCAGTACGTATACGCTTCAGTGGGAAGTTGGAGGGACACATCTTTCCAGACGAAAAAATCATGGGGGTTTGGGGGGAAAACCCCTCCACAACAATGACGCCGCAGGCGATTGTAAAAAATCAGGCTTTTAGCACGTGTTTTGAGCATTTTAGAAAGCAATACCGGACTCAATGCAATACCAAAATACTGTAGTTTTGTATTCGATTTCGTAAGGAACTCTTGATACGGCACATGCACGAAATCGTTCTTTCACAAGCAGCACTTGATGCACATATTGTTTGGCTACTAGTGCACAGTTTGTGAGCTTCATTGAAAGCAAGTCGTATGCCCCATACAACCTTCCAATGGCGTTTGAAACTTCTGGCTTCAGTTACCATGTGCAAGCAGTGAAAAACTTGAAAGTTAAAATCAAAATGCTACGAACTCCAGTTTGATTAATATTTGGTAGTGTGGTGGATTAGTGTAGTCAATTTCAACTACAAGAACTAGTTAGAAGCGCGGCTATTTGAACGCGAATTATTTATTTGTTGGCGTGTATGCGGCGACACCAACGTAGTGTATCAGTGGTAATTTATTTTGGCTTGGGGGGGCCGCTGGGGGGCCCGAGGAATTTTAGGGGGCGGCACCGGCCCCCCCTGCCCCCCCCCCCCCCCCTAGCGTCGTCACTGCTGCTACTGTTAACTATATGTTCGTATGTACGTTTTAATGTTCGAGAGATGTTGTCATTCTTAACGTTCTTGTCTTCACAATTATTAATTTGTTCAGCTACAATTGTGTAGTAAACAATGCTTGTTGACTTCAAGAGTTAAGTGCAGATGCACTTCAAGAAGCAACGCGTCTAGGGCAGCTCTGCCGGTCGTACGAGGCCACAAAAGGAGCCAACGCTGCTGTGATCTTCATTCATCGTCTAGTATGTGTGTGCGACGGTCAAAATGCACGAGAACTCATGTATCGAACACTAACTCTATTGACCTGCGGATGTTTCAGGTACAAAGATCGCAGCGCCGTTCCTTGATCGAGTTTACAGACGTTGCCATGTCTATGTTTAGAAGGCGGTTCTCGATCAAGCGTGGCTAGAAGGCTGTGACAATGACATCGCACCACCGCTCGCTAGATGTGGTAACATCATGTAATATGGGCGCACGCCAACTGAAATAGCTTCTAGTTTCGTAACAGTGTTCTATTCTCACACGGATACACACTTTGCGGTATAGTAGTAGCGCAACAAGTGCACACTTTGCGGTATAGTAGTAGCGCAACAAGTGCACACTTTGCGGTATAGTAGTAGCGCAACAAGTGCACACTTTGCGGTATAGTAGTAGCGCAACAAGTGCACACTTTGCGGTATAGTAGTAGCGCAACAAGTGCACACTTTGCGGTATAGTAGTAGCGCAACAAGGACACATTCAAAACCAGACGCGTGCGGTATTCTCAAAACGACAACACGCAACTCAAAACCAAAACGTAGAGAGATAGATAGATATTCGGGCTTAACGTCTCATATTTCTGCAACGAGGCATTCAGTATGTAGGGCTTACCAAACCACAGTGCTATTGATTCAGATTTTCGGTTTCGAAGTCCATTCTTGACATATAATTTAAAAATGAAAATTGTGTGCGGTTTTTGACGTAGAGGTACCCTTTGCTCCCCTGCTAGAGTGATGGGGAGACAAGTTATCGTTGTCCTGTCAGGTCGGGCTTAGATACTTCGAGCGGTAATTGCGACCTGCCCCCCCCCCCCCCCCCCCCCCACTTTCCCCGCTAACGACGACACTTTGTCTACCTGTCAACCTGGCGAGAGTTTGGGGACACACATTGAGTCATCACATCATTCGCTCCACTGTAGACGTTTTGCATTCCAATTTACTTCAGTAGTAAGGGAAGTTGTTTTTTTAAACTTAATTTTAGTTTCAGAATGGAATTAAGCTTAAAATTTGCGTTTGTCCTATCTCCTATTTCTATTACAATGGGTTAACACGAGGTCTTCGTTATACTCACCTCCCCTTCAATTTATCTTTAAACAAAATTATACACAAATTTTTCGCTACCTCAAAAACCAACCTCATTATTTATTTATTATAAACCTAATATTTTCCCGTCTTCCTGACTATTTCTCTTTCTCTGGTTCGATCTAGTGGTGCTCATGAAGTCAGCCATGAGTCCATTGGGGTATCCACTGCGCACGCTAGCTTGTTATGGGGGCTCAAATAATGTGTTAAGACTTCCCTCCAGGCTCCGTGTATACGCTACGCTCTGTGTACTTTGTCACGTTCTTTTACATCATCAAAATGACAATTAAGTTACTACAGTTCGTTTTATTAATTATTCTTATCAATAAACATTCAAGACTAACATTTCGCAAACAGTTTTAAATTGCAAATGACAATGTAATGCGGCGATCACTAAGATTTTAACAACCATTACCACTGTCGGATGGGCTTCAAGAAGAGTAATAATAAATATGGTGCTTACGAAGACGATGGATGATATTTAGTCTACGTATCAGAGAACAGACGTCTACGTGGGCCCCAATGACGTCACAGACCAGATGTCCATGCTATATGCAGACATTTCGCTTTGTAGCTGTTTAGAAAGATAATATTAGACAAAGCTTAGTAACATGCTGTGAGTGTTGAGATCTTAAAGCTACGCTCAACACACGATATGGTTTGGTTGATATTCTTCCACGTGAGTAGGCTACGTGCCGGTAGGGTTTCGCCTCTTCCCTCCTTCATCATTCATCATCCATCATCAATTACTTTATATTCACTAAACAGTAGTGAAGTGGCACCACGGTCCGGTGGCAAATATAAAATAAATCAAATCTGCGTACAGAATATGCTACTGTCAAGTACGGCTGTCACAGCGCCAACTGACAGGCAGACAGGAGAAGGTGGAGGTTGGAGGGCTCCACTCAAACAGAATGTGCTACTGTCAAGTACGGCTGTCACAGCGCCAACTGAAAGGCAGACAGGAGAAGGTGGAGGTTGGAGGGCTCCACTCAAACAGAATGTGCTACTGTCAAGTACGGCTGTCACAGCGCCCACTGACAGGCAGACAGGAGAAGGTGGAGGTTGGAGGGCTCCACTCAAACAGAATGTGCTACTGTCAAGTACGGCTGTCACAGCGCCAACTGACAGGCAGACAGGAGAAGGTGGAGGTTGGAGGGCTCCACTAAAACGGAATGTGCTACTGTCAAGTACGGCTGTCACAGCGCCAACTGACAGGCAGACAGGAGAAGGTGGAGGTTGGAGGGCTCCACTCAAACAGAATGTGCTACTGTCAAGTACGGCTGTCACAGCGCCAACTGACAGGCAGACAGGAGAAGGTGGAGGTTGGAGGGCTCCACTCAAACAGAATGTGCTACTGTCAAGTACGGCTGTCACAGCGCCAACTGACAGGCAGACAGGAGAAGGTGGAGGTTGGAGGGCTCCACTCAAACAGAATGTGCTACTGTCAAGTACGGCTGTCACAGCGCCAACTGATAGGCAGACAGGAGAAGGTGGAGGTTGGAGGGCTCCACTCAAACAGAATGTGCTACTGTCAAGTACGGCTGTCACAGCGCCAACTGACAGGCAGACAGGAGAAGGTGGAGGTTGGAGGGCTCCACTCAAACAGAATGTGCTACTGTCAAGTACGGCTGTCACAGCGCCAACTGACAGGCAGACAGGAGAAGGTGGAGGTTGGAGGGCTCCACTCAAACAGAATGTGCTACTGTCAAGTACGGCTGTCACAGCGCCAACTGACAGGCAGACAGGAGAAGGTGGAGGTTGGAGGGCTCCACTCAAACAGAATGTGCTACTGTCAAGTACGGCTGTCACAGCGCCAACTGAAAGGCAGACAGGAGAAGGTGGAGGTTGGAGGGCTCCACTCAAACAGAATGTGCTACTGTCAAGTACGGCTGTCACAGCGCCCACTGACAGGCAGACAGGAGAAGGTGGAGGTTGGAGGGCTCCACTCAAACAGAATGTGCTACTGTCAAGTACGGCTGTCACAGCGCCAACTGACAGGCAGACAGGAGAAGGTGGAGGTTGGAGGGCTCCACTAAAACGGAATGTGCTACTGTCAAGTACGGCTGTCACAGCGCCAACTGACAGGCAGACAGGAGAAGGTGGAGGTTGGAGGGCTCCACTCAAACAGAATGTGCTACTGTCAAGTACGGCTGTCACAGCGCCAACTGACAGGCAGACAGGAGAAGGTGGAGGTTGGAGGGCTCCACTCTAACAGAATGTGCTACTGTCAAGTACGGCTGTCACAGCGCCAACTGACAGGCAGACAGGAGAAGGTGGAGGTTGGAGGGCTCCACTCAAACAGAATGTGCTACTGTCAAGGTCGCCTGTCACAGCGCCAACTGACAGGCAGACAGGAGAAGGTGGAGGTTGGAGGGCTCCACTCAAACATTCGCGCCATTTTTATAGTTTTACTTTATTTATTATATATTCCGTGTTCTTATGTATTGTATAGTTGATGTAAGTGTCCGTTGTAAATCAGGTCTAAAGTTGAGAAGGATAGTTCTGTTATTTAATAAATAAATAGTTGCAAAATCGAGAATATCTGTCGACACATAAGGACACAACAAAAATGAATGCAAACAACGACAAAAGCCTTCATTATCACGGTGATCATCATTTCAATGCGTGGGTTCTGTTCTATTTGTTCCAAGCTATCCGCGTCTTCCCTTCCAATGCTCCCTAAATATCGTTCTGCGATTCCATAACGGCTATCCAACTGAGGTCGTCCCGCTAGGCCTCGCTGCACGAGGGCTACAGCCACTATTGAAACTCCGCGAAATAAGCGTAGGCCTATTTTGGTCATAAGTCAATAACGCTACACAATATCGAAAAAGTGACAAATAATCTTAATTTGGATTCGTGAGAGTTCAATACCGTATGAAAAAGATTTGTTAGTATGCTATAATTATAATTGTTATTGTTAACTTAATTCAGAAATTAATTAACAATTAACAATTATAATTACTACAAACTATCAAATCTTTTTCATACGGTATTCATACGATATAGCTATCACAAATTAAAAATAAGAGTATTTGTCACTTTTTCGATATAGTGTGGCGTTATTGAGAACACGTTAATTTCGCGAGTTTTTTTTATATATTCAAGTCAAATGTAATTGAGTGAGTTGGCTGAGATTCTCGCCCCCTCCGTAAATCACCCGAAACGAAATAAGTGACTTCATGAATCGAACGAACCTCTCGAAATGGTCCGCATTCCAGACATTCCCACTCTCGAAATAACTCGAGTCTCGATTTGTTGGCGCCCATCGCCCTCTTCTTCCACCGGATGTGATTAGTGACGTCACCGCCCCCACCCCCACACGGTAACAATCTAGAAATAACTCGGGTATTAATATCGCGCTAAGAAGCAGTAACCTGCCATAAGCGGGTGTTACACGAAGAAGCTAGATAAGTAAAAAGCAGAGAGTAAAGAGTAGAGATAACAACGCTATCTCTTCTCTTTACTTTCTGCCCTTTACTTTCCTAATTTCTCCGTGTAACATCCGCTTTACAGACACCGCGGCGTTACGAAGCTTCACACTTGCGTTGTAGATGGCAGCACGTGTTGTGAGATACACTGACACGCTCTGGCGGCGTTGTGGTGCACTAGAACTATGCTTCACAATCGATGAGAACGCCCGCGAGCGCGCTCTATGTGAGCGTCTAAGAACAACTTACTTCAGATCACGCGCTCGGTCGATCGAATCAAACAGGAGGTTGGCGGGAAACTCAACCACATCACTCTCTGCACATCCGGTGAAAACAGAGAGCGCACTCCCACAAAATCGTGTGAGTGACACTGCAACAAGTGTTTGTCTTATAGCGACATGTTGCGTCAGTCTTCTGATTGGTCTACCAGGATGCGAACACCGTTGAGTTTGATTGTCAAGTGATTTAGGTGGTGTACTCCTGATTTGACGTCCTGCTGTACGGCAGTGTAAATGCGCAGTGCAAGACTCACCTCGTCGCAGGCCGCGCATCTCGGCTTGAGCTGCTCGGCGTAGTGACGCTCGCAGTACAGTAGATCGTCGTGGACGCAGTAAGTCAGATCAACAAGTAGTTCGTCGCACGAGGAGCACACAAAGCAGGACGGATGCCAGAGGGTGCGCTCGCCGAACTTGGGGGCTGTTACGCCCATCTCGCCCGCGCCGATACTCTCGTGGCACGTGGGGCACTCCTGTTAAACACGGCGTCATTCACTCATCAACAAACCAAAACGCAAATACAGAGATTAACACATAAATTGAAGATTTCTGACGTCACGAAAGATTAATATTCAAGCAGTGATTGATGACGAACGGATATTAATTTATGATTGAAAAACTTCAATCGAATGATTAACAACTACCTAACTCAAATAATACGTTTAAAAGCTATTTCTAAATATAACGCTATGCAACATCCAACAGGTATGCTCGATGACTACTTGCCAAAATAATCATTTGTCCCGTCCTCACGTCCCCCATACACGGAATGCAATGCTCTAAGCATTTATTCCAATCTTGGTTACAAAACATCGAATTAACACGAAGTTGGCGACTTAGGAGAACGTGTATAGAAGACAATTGAGCCGCGCGCGACAGAGACAGAGACAGAGACCGAGACCGAGACAGAGACAGAGACCGAGACAGAGACAGAGACAGAGACAGAGACAGAGACAGAGACCGAGACAGAGACAGAGACAGAGACCGAGACAGAGACAGAGACAGAGACAGAGACAGAGACAGAGACAGAGACAGAGACCGAGACAGAGGGGCTACACTTTAACACGAACAATACCGTCAACATAATCAGACGCATTCGCTTATCCCTGAACTGAACGCGTGTGAACTAACAAGGAGACCATGTCCTGAATGCAGTTTAGGAACGCTGGAGGGTGAAGTGGTTTGTCCCTTGGCTGGAGACCTACTGCACACAACACAGTGCGGGTCGGTAAACCCCTGGCTAAGTGTGACGATGGAGAAAAGCGAAGCATCGGTATCATCAAGCACAATAGCTATGGTTGTCTCAATTCACCTACTCTACCCAAAACAAAACGTCATACTCATACGGTTAAAGTAACCTTGACGTTTGTCACACAAAAAACATGTTTTGCAGTAGAGAATCTAGGGCTCTGTCCAAACAAATGCAGTTAGTTAGAATAACAAGAAGAATCGTTTAAGAATATGATATACTATTACATTTTTAAGTGTGCTACGTGCTCTACAACACTTTGAACATATTCAACAACAAAACTTTAATTGATACAATACTGTCCGTCTTCCCCACGATAAACGTCATCATGTTGTGGGCGTGGCTTAACGCGTTATAGGCGATGTGGGCAAGGTTTCACCTATGGAGGCGTGGCTTAACGCGTAATAGGCGATGTGGGCAAGGTTTCACCTATGGAGGCGCGGCTTAACGCGTAATAGGCGATGTGGGCAAGGTTTCACCTATGGAGGCGTGGCTTAGCGCGTAATAGGCGATGTGGGCAAGGTTTCACCTATGGAGGCGTGGCTTAACGCGTAATAGGCGATGTGGGCCAGGTTTCACCTATGGAGGCGTGGCTTAGCGCGTAATAGGCGATGTGGGCAAGGTTTCACCTATGGAGGCGTGGCTTAGCGCGTAATAGGCGATGTGGGCAAGGTTTCACCTATGGAGGCGTGGCTTAACGCGTAATAGGCGATGTGGGCAAGGTTTCACCTATGGAGGCGTAATAGGCGATGTGGGCAAGGTTTCACCTATGGAGGCGTGGCTTAGCGCGTAATAGGCGATGTGGGCAAGGTTTCACCTATGGAGGCGTGGCTTAACGCGTAATAGGCGATGTGGGCAAGGTTTCACCTATGGAGGCGTGGCTTAACGCGTAATAGGCGATGTGGGCAAGGTTTCACCTATGGAGGCGTGGCTTAACGCGTAATAGGCGATGTGGGCAAGGTTTCACCTATGGAGGCGTGGCTTAACGCGTAATAGGCGATGTGGGCAAGGTTTCACCTATGGAGGCGTGGCTTAGCGCGTAATAGGCGATGTGGGCAAGGTTTCACCTATGGAGGCGCGGCTTAACGCGTAATAGGCGATGTGGGCAAGGTTTCACATATGGAGGCGTGGCTTAACGCGTAATAGGCGATGTGGGCAAGGTTTCACCTATGGAGGCGCGGCTTACCGTATTGTAGGTGTTGTTGTCAGTAATGTAGGCAATATCTAGGGCGATCTCGTTCCTGGCGTTGATGAAGTCCTCGTACGATGCGTGGTGCTGCGACTCAACGTGCTTGCAGTAGGCCAGCGCCAAGTCCTGCTTGGGTAGCTGCCACATCAACTGGCGGTCCCGGTACTTATCTCCGGCCGAGCCGACCCGCGGTACTTTACCGGGCGCCACCAGGCGGAAGTATTGCTCCACCTGCAACCAGACAACACCCCTGTCAAGTAGGTCTCCCTGGGGAAGAGGAAGCAAAGAAAGAGAACAACAACCAACCAACGCTGCGTGCTCCAAGTAAGTATCAGAATAAATGCATGGTGAGTATATCTAGTACTTCTTACAATCCAAGGAAGGGACCAACGTAATAAATTCCAGAATAAACTAAATAGCCTCAAAGAGCAAGAAATTTCCATGGATGCAGATACAAATGAAATTTCCTAATTTCAGCAAAGTTGATTTAAGTTACTAACTTAATAAATATTTATCCGATCTTCCTAATACTGGGCCTTGGTCCGCGAATTACGGGGCGAATCGAGCTGCGAGAAAGCGGTTACGAAGCATTCAGCCTAGCGCGCGCTGGGAACAAGCCAGTGAAAATACCCCACTCGTAGTGTTGCGTCTCCTTTAAACTTAGTACATCTCTGCAAGTATTGCTCGGATCGACTTCAGATAAGTGGCAACGTATAAAAACTAAGACAACGCCTAGTTCATATTACCATATAAACCTTCAATTTTATAACGGTTGCTATGTTAAAACGCTTTATATACTCGAAGGTCATTCAAGTTTCCTATATAAATAAGGATAAATAGATAACCGTTAAACATATGAAGCTGAAGCATTTAATACTGATCAAATATACATTAATACACAGATTCTTTCAGATAAATATGTTTCTAAAATTAATATTGTAGCCCAAACAATTATTTTCCAAACGTCTGCAAAGCGAAACAAACCTAAACTTGAACTTAACTTAAAGTTAAGTTAGATACTAAAGCTCGTGGCCCCGCCCTCAGAAATGATCCTTTGTATATACAGTATCCTCCTTTCAGGAAAGTTTGGTGCTTTTATCACAAAGTGCACCATCATTGTCACCAGTTAAGGTGTCACTACAGCAAGGACTATGGCCCGCTAGAGGGGTAAGGGGAAAAGTAGCATAGTTTGCCCTAGTTCGTAATAAAATAGTCATAACTTCGGCAATAATAATCGTACGAAAACGATTTATGACTTTTTGAAAACCCCAAAGACTCCGCTTTAATATTAGAAATTGTTTGTTATTATTGTTTAAAGCAGGACTACAATATTTGTATTTTAACAGTTATCTGCAAAATTGACTTTGCCCAGGTTATTATGTGCAAATATCACTTCAGAAACTTCAATCGAACGTTTTTGAATAAAACACGCAGTACTTAACGCCACAACATACATATTTTTTTATTTTTAAACTTTTAAATATGATAAAAAAAATATTATAATTTTATTTTTTAATTGTATATTTCTATTAAACGTTATAAAAATTCAACAAACTAACTTTGTTGTTGCATACTATTCAACCCAGTTAGTGTAATGCTTTTTAAATTTTGATGATATCTATAACCGTTCTTGAGCAAAGTTGGGCAAAAGTTTACAAACATTGTAAAAGAGAAGTCGCCCGACAACGAGCGATTTGTGCAGTCAGCGGCAGCTTCTGAAACTCAATGACGCTTTATCAGTGACTGACGGGTGGGAGTAGGACGGCTCGTCGTGGGCCGGTTGAGGGGAAGGACGAAATCACAGATAACGGATTCTTGTTATCTGTGACGGAATGCGATATCACACACAATGAACGGTTACTGATGAAATGGTTTCGCGTTAGTACTCGACTCAATTTTGGGAGGTCGCTGGTTCGATTTCCATCACCGGCGATCCTGGCTCTAGTTTTCCAGAGAGTTTTCTCAGACGTAAGACGAATTATGGTGTTCATAACTAAAACAGCCCTAATTCCTTCCCAACTATTCCTCGAACTGCCGAAGAAGCCCTACGTCCTACTTATAAAAGCTTTTACTATATCGGTGTCAGAAAGGGTCGAGTATATAATCAAAATATAATAATATAGTGTAATAGTAATGTAAGTAACTCAAATATATGCAGAAATAAGCAACTCATATGTTTTAATTATGAATTTAAATATTCAAATCATCGCAAACGGTGAATTTGGAGTCATGACCTCCGAACATTTATTTTCCAGTTTTATTGATCTCAAATGTATGTTTAGTGTTCCGAGACAATTGATCTACATTTATCTAATCTCTTACGTAGCCGTCCGCCGTAGCTCATAATTATATAGTAGGTACGGTTGGGGTGAAGGTCATAAGGTCATAAGTCATACGCGTCCCCATAGGGAGGGACGTGTGTTCGAAACCCGCATAAGTTTTAGGCGATGATATTCACTTGATATCCTTTTGTCGATACAAAGAAATGTTATGCCCAAATCATAAACACGCCCCTCGAGGCTGAAGTCAAGAAGGGCTTTAGCGTATCGAATGAGAAACAAAGCGCGCGAACGATCCGAACAACTAAGGTTGGAATTCATAGTCCTACACCTAGGGGCGCCCATTGTAACCAAGGTAACAGTTGTTTCCATGTTATTTCCCATAAACAAAACAAATCCATAGCAACAATGGGCGCCCCTAGGTGTAGGGGCCGACTATGAATTCCAACCTAAGTGATAATGAGTGTTATCATCAGTTTCAAGTGCAGCAAGAAGACGATGTCAACGATACGAACGGATCAAATACATAAGTATTTTTTGTAGTTGCATATTATTATTTTGGTTTATTTCGTTTTTTTAGAAACTATTTGGAAGTGCTGGCAATTTTAAGGAAGCTTCCCCCCCCCCCCCCCCCCCTCTGTATACGTCACTAGTTCTAGGTAACTATTAGGGAGCAAAACTAGTAGTGTCCTCTAGTTTTAAAGGAGTTATACTTTACTTTGGTAAAGGGAGTTTTCTGTGAACGCCACTTTAATTAATGTAACTCGGATTAATCAGACAAAATCGGATACGAACAAATATAGAAACTCCATACAAAATATGTGTGTGTAACCGTGTTCTATAGGCCCGACTTCAAGAGGAAACATTTTCAAAGTTACGGTCTAGTACAATGTTTTATCAGGGGTTTGATGATATATTACTTTACAGTTCACAGTTGTGACAAGTACAATTGTTAATAACATATAACATCACCCCAACAAAAATCATTTTGCTTCTGTAAAAATACTTTATTTCGGAAACACAGTTGACGACTAACGTTTAAGTTGCGCCTTCAAAATCTCCAAATCGTTTACGGGTTATACTGCCATCCGATCAAGCAACCGCTAAAGACGTCCACATTGAATTTACAAAGTAAGTTCAAATCAAGTTGTGTAATGAGAATGACGACCACGTTTACATTTAACGTCATCAACAATCATCAACAATCAGTGACCTGAGATTACGCATTGTTGATGACGTCAAGTCTGTAGCTGAACTTAGCAACGATAGTCCGGCTTTCGGGCATTACAATGACAGTGGAGATTAAAGCTATTTAGTATTAATTTATATTCAATTAAAAAATATTACTGAGAATGCACAGGGCGTAACCTGGGCCGGAGCATTCCGGTTTCCTTTTTGAAACCGGAATGCGCGTTCCGGTTATTATGTTATTCTTGTTAATTTGTACGAGGGCAATTATCTGCTAGGGTGGTTATAGTATAGGTAATACCTTACGTTGTCCACAATGACGCGGGCCCATGCAAGACCCAGACAGGGAACGAATGATCCCAGTCACTACCCATACCCTGATCTCAATCTTTGCTTCATTCTCTACTGGATACGTTCATTTTATGTTACATTACTAACGAGCCACATTCTGTGAATAGGTTCCGAACTATAGGATTTACATCTTTCGGGAATTAAGACGGATGCGTTCGTAGATGCAATGCATGTAGTATTTTGTGGTGCTGGTGTAGTGTTTAGATGAGAGACAATGATATCATTACGAGTTGACTTATCAGCAAAGAATACTATAGGAAAACGCTCCGCGTTGCCAGATGAGCGATTGTTTTTCATTAAATCAAAAAAATCATTTACATATCATATTACTCTTACAAAAAAAAAAACGATACCTTTATAATAAACATATATTTTTTTACAAGATGGCGGTTTAAGTTACAACCTTAGAATTTGTGTACTTTAATTCTAGATATGTTGTTAATAATTGCACGAAATATTATTTAAATCCGTTAAGAAATGGTCTTTAAATAAATTAAAACCTTCAAGTTGAATTTTCAATGAATTTTCACATAATTTTATTCAACCATGCTCTTCTCAATAGGCTCTAATTCATAAACTATTAAACTAATCTGTGTATAGAAAGTTGCATAATGTAGATACAGACTAGATCTAAAACGTGATATTGTTTAACAACGGATCGGAATATCGCATCGGTAGTTTTGTAAGAAAGGTACGTTGATTTTTTTAAACTTGAGTTTCAATTCGATACTTTGTCGTAAACACTATGTAGTCACCTTGTGGCAGAGTGCTGGCTGGCATCGTTGTAAAATATAATATACAACAATTGTATTATTTCTTACTTAGTTCATGTCCTGTGATTTTATTTTATTTTCAACTCGCAGTTTTAACTTTTAACACCATATAACTTTGTACTACCTTTTTTTCGTATTATCTTTGTACTACCATGGTATAAGAAGGTATTATAAGTTATTGGGTTATGATGTAATATAGCCTTATATATCTCTGTATGATATTGAATATTATATTAGTTAAAATATTAATATGTTTTATATTTGTACTACGTGATATTAAAACTAGTTGCCCGGTATTCGGCAAACAAGTAGTATAATTACTGTGCTAATAAAATAAAAAAAATGTAATTTTTTTATAGAAAAAACGTTTTATAATTCTTATTAGAGAACAAACCGATAATTTTCACGATTGTCACCTTCACGTGCCACTGTTGGCAGCGGAGCTTCGAATAGCGTTCATACGCAGATAAGAAATTTACTACGTAAGGAATTCCGAATTCCTTATCTGTGGTTCATACGTCATAACTTCCCCTATCGCCAGCCGACTTGACCTTGAAGCGTCTCTCGCTCATGCAACACACACGATAATTGCTATTGGCTCTCGATGCCTGACTGACACCTCACCGGGCCCGCCTCCGAGCTCGAGACAGAACTATAGGCTCTCTCTCTAAATGAGTTGGACGAAGCTTGAAGTGCCTTCTTAAGAAGCGTCAATAACATCGATATTACTCGTCAACGAAAACAGATATTTCGAGGCTTTCAATTACGACAAGGAACTGATTATTGAACTTATCTGCGAAGAGCTAAAAGGAGCGTATGATTCAATCAATGCCTCAACGTGTCACTGTTAGTGTTATAACGAGTTGAAACCGGCGGAAGTGTCAACAAACCTGGATAAAACTCTAATTGGCGGCAATAAAAATAGATTCGCAGATAGTTTTTTTAGTTTTTGTTGATAGGGAAAGCAGTTGCTTGACTCACTCTGAGCAGCTCGACACAGGCTTCGTATGTATTAGCAAGATATCTCCCAAGCGTGGTTTGTATTGGTGGATAGACGAAACAAGAGACTCATTTCAACGCCATGTTGCCCACAGTTATCACCGCCACATTCAGAACACGTTTAGTAATGATTATAGAAGAGACGCGAGAAATAAATAATATGGAAGTTGGTACAGGAGCTTAGATTGCCATCCTGACTTATTACATAATAGTTGGTGAGACGATCACTCACTCACTGATATAAGTCAATCTGGAGTCGGGACAGTACATGACTTTGAGTTCTGTCACTCCCTTAATTTACCTCCGAACATAACCGATGCTTAGGATCACAGAAATACGAGGGCCAGATTGTCACTTCTTGTAAGCTTCGTTTTGCTCTACGATGCACGGTATGGCTGTAAAATGCAAGCTTAATGGAAGGGGTGGGGGGTGGGGGGGGGGAGCGCGTGATGGCTCACTTAGGCCATCGGACATCGGGAGGAAGTCCTGGAAGCTTTTAACCCAGGAGTTGGGTTACCGGAAGAAGGGGGGGGAATAAAGACAGGTCAACTCAGCGAGGTGAACAAGTGAGTGTGTTTGATTAGCGGCGGAAACTCTGTTTGGGGTGAGCAGAGATAGCCTTCGCTTCAGACATAATACTAAAAAATATGATCTACGCTTTTCGAGCTCTTATGTGTACAGATGACATATTAATAATATGTCATCTGTACACATAAGACCTCGAAAAGCGTAGATCATATTTTTTACATTAAGCCTACATGCAATATCAAAATCTTGGACTTTGCGAGGCTGAATATTATCAAAATATATCTAAGCAAAACGTATAAAACATGCATTTGTTTGGATTGAAACTTTTTAAGCTTCGTGTGTGTTTAAAGTGTGAGTGAGAGAGAGAGAGAGAGAGAGAGAGAGAGAGAGAGAGAGAGAGAGAGAGAGAGAGAGAGACCCACCTTGGACGAGGGAAGCCCTGGCGGCACCCATGAGAACCCCTCTGTCACCTTATCCCGGGTAGTCCGGGGATCGGACACGGGTTGGAACCCCAACCTCTCTCTGACGTTGACCCACTCTTCATGGTAAACGTCGTGAGCCTCCCTTGGACACTTGCAACTGTTGCACGTCTTCCTGTGGACAGCAACAAGGACATTAGTACCACGCCTAGCTTTGAGACATACTATCTCTTAGAACAAAGCATTGACACCTTGATGTGACTCAAGATAAACCAGGCTTGCAGAAGCCTTAGATCAAACGACAGTTTTGACACCGGGTAGGCAAGTAATCGTAATAGGCAACACGCGTACGATTTTTTTTGTTAAACCATACACTTAATTTAATAGTATCAGATACAAAAAGTATATTAATGCAAGTCTTAAGTAAAAAAGAAATTTTTAAATAGGTTTAAAGTGGTCGCATTAATTGAAGTTTAAACTCGGGGATCTGAAACGCGTACAGGTGGCTGTGACGCAATGATTCTGTAGACGTGGCGTAACCAAGGAGGTTATATAAAGCACTGGAGGGGCGGTGGCCTATGTTTACGGGCTGTTGCAGTGAAGCCGGTTTTGCGGCGCGCGGCCGAGCGGCGGCCATATTGAGACTGGAAGGATTTCAATGCATGCATCTTTCCCCGCCCCCTCGGCGGCCCCCCGCACGTGACTTTTTCCACGATGTGTCGCTACAGTTTTCGGCGCCCGGCCTTTGGCTACTCGTGGGTATTTTTTTCGACTTTCCACCCCCACCCCTTCACCCCCTCACGACTTGTTTATCTCGTCAAGTGTGCGATTTCGGCGCTCTCGTTTTGCGGTAAAAATTGTAAAAAATTCAAATGTTTTTTTGGGAATTTTTCGGATGCTTTTGATCGCAAGTCAATTGATTGGCGCATCTTTTTGTAAGAATTTTATGAATTTTAATGGTCCCTTTTAAAAGTTACGGGCACTTAAACTCGAAACATTTGCGAAATTTGGATTTGACGGATCTGGTACGTTTTTAACGCGTCACATTCAAACGGCTCTGCCCGTCGAACCAAACGAGATATAACGTTCGTTTTGTTTCGTTACCGACGCTTACTATCTGGGTAACTGGAATTTGGAAATTTTTTGGATTCGTCCCAGAACTTTCGTCAATCAAATTGTGTACATTTGGTAAAGTGCGTTTTTAAAAAGCGCGTGTAACACTTTGTTTCCACATTTTTTGTTTGAAAATTTTCTCGACTTTTTCATTTTGATAAATAACCACTAATCTTGATTATTAACGAAGCGATTTTTAAATTTCGTCCCGGATGCTTAGTTATGGGCACTTTTCCATTAATTCTACACGGTTTCAGTTTTGATTTTTTTGCGTCAAGTTGGTACTTTCGAAATGGTTTTTTTTTCTTTAGGCCGATGCTGAACCCTTGCCCGTACAGGGGCATGAAACAACATTTTCGAAAAGTCACCTCTTTACCGAATGACAGATGTTCCCGCAACGCACTTTTCACGGCGTTAAGAAAACACGCATACAAAAGTTTTGTTTTTGTATATTAAAAGGGATTTTAATATACCATCCAACATACATTTGTAATTAGTATTATTAAATGCACATTTGTCTATCCGAAAACGTTACGTTAAAAAATTAGACTTTACGGGTGTCCGAGTTACGGTGCTTTAACGGATTTCACGCGTAGCCGTTTTTTGTCGGAATTTGTCTTTGGGAATTTTTTAAAGTCTTAAAAAAGCATGTCAAAAGCATGTCAAAAATAGTCTCGGACACGGTAAAACGGAAAACGATAATTAGAAAAAATTCCAACATGCTTTTTTAAGACTTTAAAAAATTCCCAAAGACAAATTCCGACAAAAAACGGCTACGCGTGAAATCCGTTAAAGCACCGTAACTCGGACACCCGTAAAGTCTTATTTTTTAACGTAACGTTTTCGGATAGACAAATGTGCATTTAATAATACTAATAACAAATGTATGTTGGATGGTATATTAAAATCCCTTTTAATATACAAAAACGAAACTTTTGTATGCGTGTTTTCTTAACGCCGTGAAAAGTGCGTTGCGGGAACATCTGTCATTCGGTAAAGGGGTGACTTTTCGAAAATGTTGTTTCATGCCCCTGTACGGGCAAGGGTTCAGCATCGGCCTAAAGAAAAAAAAACCATTTCGAAAGTACCAACTTGACGCAAAAAAATCAAAACTGAAACCGTGTAGAATTAATGGAAAAGTGCCCATAACTAAGCATCCGGGACGAAATTAAAAAATCGCTTCGTTAATAATCAAGATTAGTGGTTATTTATCAAAATGAAAAAGTCGAGAAAATTTTCAAACAAAAAATGTGGAAAAAAAGTGTTACACGCGCTTTATAAAAACGCACTTTACCAAATGTACACAATTTGATTGACGAAAGTTCTGGGACGAATCCAAAAAATTTCCAAATTCCAGTTACCCAGATGGTAAGCGTCGGTAACGAAACAAAAACGAACGTTATATCTCGTTTGGTTCGACGGGCAGAGCCGTTTGAATGTGACGCG
The DNA here is from genome assembly GCA_945910005.1 of Isoperla grammatica. Taxonomy (NCBI): domain Eukaryota; kingdom Metazoa; phylum Arthropoda; class Insecta; order Plecoptera; family Perlodidae; genus Isoperla; species Isoperla grammatica. The sequence continues at coordinate 72,607 of OX246748.1, forward strand.
TTAAAAACGTACCAGATCCGTCAAATCCAAATTTCGCAAATTTTTCGAGTTTAAGTGCCCGTAACTTTTAAAAGGGACCATTAAAATTCATACAATTCTTACAAAAAGATGCGCCAATCAATTGACTTGCGATCAAAAGCATCCGAAAAATTCCCAAAAAAACATTTGAATTTTTTACAATTTTTACCGCAAAACGAGAGCGCCGAAATCGCACACTTGACGAGATAAAACACGTCGTGAGGGGGTGAAGGGGTGGGGGTGGAAAGTCGAAAAAAATACCCACGAGTAGCCAAAGGCCGGGCGCCGAAAACTGTAGCGACACATCGTGGAAAAAGTCACGTGCGGGGGGCCGCCGAGGGGGCGGGGAAAGATGCATGCATTGAAATCCTTCCAGTCTCAATATGGCCGCCGCTCGGCCGCGCGCCGCAAAACTGGCTTCACTGCAACAGAGGCCACGCCCCTCCAGTGCTTTATATAACCTCCTTGGGCGTAACAGACCAATCGCTGAGGCGGTGAGCGTACAAAGAACAAAACCATGACGTCAAATCCACTCTACATGGCGGCGGCTCGTTTTACGCGCCCTTTTATTTATCGTTACTAAACCAATTATTTTGAGGCATAGACTGATCCGTTTTTAAAAATTCAAAGACACAAAATTATTAAATGAGAGACAAGGTATTTAAAAATCGATTAAAATTTTCATACGCGTGTTCCCCATTGATCGCTTGATGCAAATAAAGTAGCCACTTGTATGAGTTTAGAAGTTGAGACGAGGTTTGGGGTATTCAATTGAAATATTCCAACATCTTCGCTTGGAAACCCTTGACAGCTACCAGTATCGAGACGACGCCATACGGCGTTCCTTGACAGCTACCAGTATCGAGACGACGCCATACGGCGTTCCTTGACAGCTACCAGTATCGAGACGACGCCACACGGCGTTCCTTGACAGCTACCAGTATCGAGACGACGTCATACGGCGTTCCTTGACAGCTACCAGTATCGAGACGACGTCATACGGCGTTCCTTGACAGCTACCAGTATCGAGACGACGCCATACGGCGTTCCTTGACAGCTACCAGTATCGAGACGACGCCATACAGCGTTCCTTGACAGCTACCAGTATCGAGACGACGCCATACGGCGTTCCTTGACAGCTGCCAGTATCGAGACGACGTCATATGGCGTTCCTTGACAGCTACCAGTATCGAGACGACGCCACACGGCGTTCCTTGACAGCTACCAGTATCGAGACGACGCCATACGGCGTTCCTTGACAGCTACCAGTATCGAGACGACGCCACACGGCGTTCCTTGACAGCTACCAGTATCGAGACGACGTCATACGGCGTTCCTTGACAGCTACCAGTATCGAGACGACGCCATACGGCGTTCCTTGACAGCTACCAGTATCGAGACGACGTCACACGGCGTTCCTTGACAGCTACCAGTATCGAGACGACACCATACGGCGTTCCTTGACAGCTACCAGTATCGAGACGACGCCACACGGCGTTCCTTGACAGCTACCAGTATCGAGACGACGTCATACGGCGTTCCTTGACAGCTACCAGTATCGAGACGACGTCATACGGCGTTCCTTGACAGCTACCAGTATCGAGACGACGCCACACGGCGTTCCTTGACAGCTACCAGTATCGAGACGACGTCATACGGCGTTCCTTGACAGCTACCAGTATCGAGACGACGTCATACGGCGTTCCTTGACAGCTACCAGTATCGAGACGACGCCACACGGCGTTCCTTGACAGCTACCAGTATCGAGACGACGTCATACGGCGTTCCTTGACAGCTACCAGTATCGAGACGACGTCATACGGCGTTCCTTGACAGCTACCAGTATCGAGACGACGTCATACAGCGTTCCTTGACAGCTACCAGTATCGAGACGACGCCATACGGCGCTCCTTGACAGGTACCAGTATCGAGACGACGCCACACGGCGTTCCTTGACAGCTACCAGTATCGAGACGACGTCATACGGCGTTCCTTGACAGCTACCAGTATCGAGACGACGTCATACGGCGTTCCTTGACAGCTACCAGTATCGAGACGACGCCATACGGCGTTCCTTGACAGCTACCAGTATCGAGACGACGCCATACAGCGTTCCTTGACAGCTACCAGTATCGAGACGACGTCATACGGCGTTCCTTGACAGCTACCAGTATCGAGACGACGCCATACGGCGTTCCTTGACAGCTACCAGTATCGAGACGACGCCACACGGCGTTCCTTGACAGCTACCAGTATCGAGACGACGCCATACGGCGTTCCTTGACAGCTACCAGTATCGAGACGACGCCATACAGCGTTCCTTGACAGCTACCAGTATCGAGACGACGTCATACGGCGTTCCTTGACAGCTACCAGTATCGAGACGACGCCATACGGCGTTCCTTGACAGCTGCCAGTATCGAGACGACGTCATATGGCGTTCCTTGACAGCTACCAGTATCGAGACGACGCCACACGGCGTTCCTTGACAGCTACCAGTATCGAGACGACGTCATACGGCGTTCCTTGACAGCTACCAGTATCGAGACGACGCCATACGGCGTTCCTTGACAGCTACCAGTATCGAGACGACGCCATACAGCGTTCCTTGACAGCTACCAGTATCGAGACGACGCCACACGGCGTTCCTTGACAGCTACCAGTATCGAGACGACGCCATACGGCGTTCCTTGACAGCTACCAGTATCGAGACGACGCCACACGGCGTTCCTTGACAGCTACCAGTATCGAGACGACGCCATACGGCGTTCCTTGACAGCTACCAGTATCGAGACGACGCCATACGGCGTTCCTTGACAGCTACCAGTATCGAGACGACGTCATACGGCGTTCCTTGACAGCTGCCAGTATCGAGACGACGTCATACGGCGTTCCTTGACAGCTGCCAGTATCGAGACGACGTCATACGGCGTTCCTTGACAGCTAGCAGTATCGAGACGACGTCATACGGCGTTCCTTGACAGCTACCAGTATCGAGACGACGTCATACGGCGTTCCTTGACAGCTGCCAGTATCGAGACGACGCCACACGGCGTTCCTTGACAGCTGCCAGTATCGAGACGACGCCATACGGCGTTCCTTGACAGCTAGCAGTATCGAGACGACGTCATACGGCGTTCCTTGACAGCTACCAGTATCGAGACGACGTCATACGGCGTTCCTTGACAGCTACCAGTATCGAGACGACGCCATACGGCGTTCCTTGACAGCTACCAGTATCGAGACGACGTCATACGGCGTTCCTTGACAGCTACCAGTATCGAGACGACGTCATACGGCGTTCCTTGACAGCTACCAGTATCGAGACGACGCCATACGGCGTTCCTTGACAGCTAGCAGTATCGAGACGACGCCATACGGCGTTCCTTGACAGCTACCAGTATCGAGACGACGTCATACGGCGTTCCTTGACAGCTACCAGTATCGAGACGACGCCATACGGCGTTCCTTGACAGCTAGCAGTATCGAGACGACGCCATACGGCGTTCCTTGACAGCTACCAGTATCGAGACGACGTCATACGGCGTTCCTTGACAGCTACCAGTATCGAGACGACGGCATACGGCGTTCCTTGACAGCTAGCAGTATCGAGACGACGTCATACGGCGTTCCTTGACAGCTACCAGTATCGAGACGACGTCATACGGCGTTCCTTGACAGCTACCAGTATCGAGACGACGCCATACGGCGTTCCTTGACAGCTACCAGTATCGAGACGACGCCATACGGCGTTCCTTGACAGCTACCAGTATCGAGACGACGTCATACGGCGTTCCTTGACAGCTACCAGTATCGAGACGACGTCATACGGCGTTCCTTGACAGCTTCCAGTATCGAGACGACGCCATACGGCGTTCCTTGACAGCTACCAGTATCGAGACGACGGCATACGGCGTTCCTTGACAGCTAGCAGTATCGAGACGACGTCATACGGCGTTCCTTGACAGCTACCAGTATCGAGACGACGTCATACGGCGTTCCTTGACAGCTACCAGTATCGAGACGACGTCATACGGCGTTCCTTGACAGCTACCAGTATCGAGACGACGCCATACGGCGTTCCTTGACAGCTACCAGTATCGAGACGACGCCATACGGCGTTCCTTGACAGCTACCAGTATCGAGACGACGCCATACGGCGTTCCTTGACAGCTACCAGTATCGAGACGACGCCATACGGCGTTCCTTGACAGCTACCAGTATCGAGACGACGTCATACGGCGTTCCTTGACAGCTTCCAGTATCGAGACGACGCCACACGGCGTTCCTTGACAGCTAGCAGTATCGAGACGACGCCATACGGCGTTCCTTGACAGCTACCAGTATCGAGACGACGTCATACGGCGTTCCTTGACAGCTACCAGTATCGAGACGACGCCATACGGCGTTCCTTGACAGCTACCAGTATCGAGACGACGGCATACGGCGTTCCTTGACAGCTAGCAGTATCGAGACGACGTCATACGGCGTTCCTTGACAGCTACCAGTATCGAGACGACGTCATACGGCGTTCCTTGACAGCTACCAGTATCGAGACGACGTCATACGGCGTTCCTTGACAGCTACCAGTATCGAGACGACGCCATACGGCGTTCCTTGACAGCTACCAGTATCGAGACGACGCCATACGGCGTTCCTTGACAGCTACCAGTATCGAGACGACGCCATACGGCGTTCCTTGACAGCTACCAGTATCGAGACGACGCCATACGGCGTTCCTTGACAGCTACCAGTATCGAGACGACGTCATACGGCGTTCCTTGACAGCTACCAGTATCGAGACGACGCCATACGGCGTTCCTTGACAGCTACCAGTATCGAGACGACGTCATACGGCGTTCCTTGACAGCTACCAGTATCGAGACGACGTCATACGGCGTTCCTTGACAGCTACCAGTATCGAGACGACGCCACACGGCGTTCCTTGACAGCTACCAGTATCGAGACGACGTCATACGGCGTTCCTTGACAGCTACCAGTATCGAGACGACGTCATCAATTGATAGGTTCTCAATGTAGGGACATGCTAATAATATAAATATAATCTAAGTTTCTTCGCAACCAATCGCAAGGTGGCACTCTTGACACGTCGGTCAATATCCGTTACGATTGGCCGTAGGGGTGGCATGGCGCCCAGTAACACCCGAAACCCAGAGAGTTCTTCTATTTTACTTGGGTGGCTGCCAAATTGTACGCTGGGTAGCTTGGGTTACTACAAATCCATCAAAACCTGTCTTATAATCACAATAAGACGAAGCAGGTTTAACATTGAGGGCGCCTCAAATTACCCCCCCCCCCCCCCCCCCCCTTCCACGCATGGCAGTTACCCAACACTCGTGAAGGCAACCTCTGCGTTGTTTGACGACCCACTACACACATGGTTGCATCGTACGACAGGCAGAGCTACCCTGTGCACACCGACAGGCTCGATGTATCACTGTGCGTGACGTCACAAGCCTCAACAGGTGAGCAACTCACTTTACTCCCTCTCACAACTAAGCTACTAGAAACACTCGTAGATAATAGTATGATAGACATCAGGTTAGCCACAGGTTAGCAAACAAAACATTGGTGCAATTGAGTAAATCAAGATTATAAAAATAGCCATGTGTCCGTGTTTTGTTTCAGACAAACATTAAATGACCAATCAAAGAACGATGCAACAATGACGTTGACTAGCAACATTTTGTTTGTCCGCCCTAAATGAAAGTGTGATGTCACAGGATTCACATTTGTAATTAAATATGTTCAAATTTGTGTCATAATTGCGTGATACTGATCTCTATATGCCACATTGTTAATTAATAACCTGAGGCTTGTCAAACGCTCAGAAAATATATCAAATCTGCGAATAACCAAAAACATCCAATAATTATCATTAACAATCTATTGGCTGGAAAATATTAAATGGCAGTGTAGCTATTAACTGCAGGAAGGCCGGTAGGTCGTGTCACTGCGACCTAACGCCTTTGCATCCTGTAACATTTAAATGAAAGGTCATTCAAACTATTGTTGTACATAGACATTACCAAGTTATAAATAGACTCCGTGTAGTTATTACATTCCGAGTGGGAGCCCAGAGCCCAGTTTATCTTGACTTTGATGACGAAAGTTAATTGCGACACAACTCCAGTCCCATTGTAGACGGTTTATAAAGTAGTGGGAGGTCCCGGGGGGGGGGGGGGGGGGGGGGGGTACCTGGCGACACCGACGACGCTAACGACGCCTCGCTCGCCGCCCCCGTAACGAGGTGACGTCACTATCGCCAACATCCACAAACATATCAATCAAGGTTAACAAGTCAGACACTCCAAACAAATAGAGCGTTAGTTCGTTACCTGGAGGCTAGATGGCCCCTTTGTCGCCCACAGACAACGCCTTTAGTTCACTGCCTAGAAGCTAGATGGCACCACTGTAGGTAGCTAGGTGGTACAAGCCTCCGCTAGGCGGAGATCAAGTATAGACCTTGGATGGTACCTCCCTCACTCAGATAGCGCATCTGCATCATTCCTCCATTATTCCCTCTTTTTTCTCCAGTCCAGTCTCCAGTTTTTTTTTCACCTCGAGGCTAGATGGCATATGCGGCGCCTAGAAGGCTTTAGTTCGTTGCCTAGAATCTAGATAGCACTTCCGTCCAGAAAATCAACAAGTACGAGATTTAGTTCATTTGAATATTCTCTGTTCTTCATGCTCAACACAAACTAGCCTCGGGTTACCTGTAACAACCTTCTGTAACATTCCGTTATGTAAACTACTACATTAACACTCAAATCCATCTTTAGATGTGTATGAAACCAGCCAAGGCCCTCGTGGCAGATTCTACTTCCTCCACTTATCTAGATGTAGAGCATCTTGATCATCATCCACCGCCATCTAGAGAGCCTTGACTTTATCCAGCGCCATCTAGAGAACCTTGACTTTATCCACCGCCATCTAGAGAACCTTGATCATCATCCACCGCCATCTAGAGAACCTTGACTTTATCCACCGCCATCTAGAGAACCTTGATCATCATCCACCGCCATCTAGAGAGCCTTGACTTTATCCACCGCCATCTAGAGAACCTTGACTTTATCCACCGCCATCTAGAGAGCCTTGACTTTATCCACCGCCATCTAGAGAACCTTGACTTTATCCACCGCCATCTAGAGAACCTTGACTTTATCCACCGCCATCTAGAGAGCCTTGACTTTATCCACCGCCATCTAGAGAACCTTGACTTTATCCACCGCCATCTAGAGAGCCTTGACTTTATCCACCGCCATCTAGATCACCCGTCATCCATTAGGCCGTGCTGAGCGCGAGACCCGGCACCTCCACCATTCCCCACTTGAAATTATCCCTTCTTGTTTCCCATCGCGCTCATCTCACTCTTCAAGAGAGAAGATTAAGAAAAAGAAAAAGAAAAAGAAAAAAAAAGAAAAAAAGAAAGATTAAAAAGAAAGAAAGAAAAAAAAGAAGAAGAAGAAGAAGAAAAAGAGAGAAGTGAAAGAAGATTAAAGGTAAATGCTTTAATTATGACTGAGGAAAACCCAGAAAAACTTTCAGTCAGGATTACCATTGGCCGGAATCGAACCGACGTCCTTCGGAATACGGAATTAGAGGCAGAATATGCAACAATGAAAGAAAGGTACAAGCAATGGAATGATTGCCAATGGTGACCTAAACAACGTGTGATGTCAGAGCCCCCCTAACCGTAACTGATGCTTTTCATTGTCTTGCATGAAGATCTACATAAATATTGACGTGATATCGCAGTAGCAGTCGCACACTGATCGACAGTAGCACACTGATCGACAGTAGCACACTGATCGACAGTAGCACACTGATCGACACTGACTTCTATCGCTCAGCCACGTCTCACGACAAGCAGAGCTACCTCGGGTTTAATAGTTCGTCCATGTTAGACGCCTGACGATTGTTCATTATGCTGATAGAAGCCTGCTACAATCTAGTTGTTCTTTAGTCGAGCCATGCTGCCCGCCTGACCGATGCACGACCAACAAACAGACTCGGTGCAACGATTGTGCTACGATTGTGCAACACAGCTAGGCACAGTCTAGGTAACTACGATCACTCTGGGCGCTTGCTGTCAAGTTTCCATACTTGAACACGAAGCTTGGATCATTGCGTCATTAGGATTATCTCGTCACAAGTCGGATGGTACTACCTGTTGCCATGGCGACGCATGGAACGCAATCCCCTGGTGGAGGTTCGGTAAACCTCAGTCAGGACGTCGTTGGGCACGAAAATAGCCGTTCTCGTACCCACCATACGAGAACTGGTTTACATGTACAACTTTTATGTGTAAAAGTTTGATTTGAAACATCTACATTACAAAATATGTAGACAGAATGCAAAGGATAATCCTAGTATTTCAGTGTGGCATTTTGTCGTTTTGAGCCAGAATCAGTTTTGAAATTTGACACATCAATTTATGTTTTGTTTTACAACATTATACTAATACGTAGGCTAATGTTGGGTCATGAATACGTAACTATAATTATTATAACTAGGTGACTGTAAGAGAAAGCTAATATAGTTTGGTTCCAAGAATATCTAGGCTCAATTCTCATTTCAAGCAAAGAAAACAGTAGATACAGAACAATGGCTTAAAAAGTTTCCAACTATTACGTGAAGGTTCCTTGATGTTTGTCTTGATTTCATCTATCTGTTGTTCGTGCCCATGACAAGAGCACAGTCACTTGCACAAAAGATACACTTCTTTATCGACTCTGGTAAAGGTAGACGTGTCGCGTCGCTATCGGACAAGGTCGACCGTGTTAACAGTACACGCTAGAGATAACATGGGTTCCATGCAGCTTACCCCATCTACAGTCAGACAAAGCCGGTACACGCATGACTCACCCCAGGGACAAATCACTGTGGTTTTATTTCATAACTACGAGAATTTAAACACTAACGTAACAATAAATACAACAATCACACAAACGTACACATTTTGAGTTGGTAATCGTACATTATAACATATCATTATTATGATACACAATACATGCAGAAAGCACCACGAAGAGCATGGCAGGTATACTGCCGCACATGCGTTAGTATAGAGTAGAATAACACACATACACACACGCACACGCACACGCACACGCACGAATTAATCTTATCACATGTTATTTCAAGTAGGACAACCGAGGTATAGCTTACTCTGTCAGCAAGTCGGCAATACATTCCTGAACGAAATTACTAATTTCAATCTTTGGGCCACCCGTGCTAAATTCACTTTACTTGTGAACTTGACTTTGGACACAGTTAAGGTTATGTAGGCTATTTAATGTAAAGTGTAGGATTGGGGGGGGGGGGGGTGAGTTGTCTTGGCCTAGGTTAGACAAGATGAGTGTTTGGTTCCGGCATTCGAGTAGGTCAGATATGGTCGGTAGGCCAGGCCAGGCTAGGCCAGGCTAGGCTAGGCTAGGCTAGGCTAGGTAGGCAAGTCTCGGGTTGTTCAATGTTCAACGTCACGCTGCACACGGCCTTACCTAATGATGAGCTCGTACAGCTCCTCCTGATTGAACACCTTGCAGTAGAGATGCAGCACGCGTACGCATGCGTACTTCATGCCCGGCCAAGGGATGAGGCTAGTATCCAGACCCGCCGACAGGGGGCACACATAACTCGTCTTCCGGTCGAGCATCGCGGTGACGTCATCACTCCCACATCACTTCCGGGGTAGCAAAACAGAAACGCCATCATTGCGGGGAGTGTCGGACGCAAGGGGTGGTAACATCTGATATGATGTCACTTGATTTTGTCTAGTTGCTTGCATGGACTGATTGAGCTGATTCGTCGTGACGACGTTTTGCTGCCCGTCTGTATTAGCATTGATAAATGTGCAGCGAAACGTCGAGAGCAAATCTGTTATTATACGTCGTACATAGAAATGCATATTTAAAATCACTCGGAGACACGACAAGTAGGCATCATGTAAGAAACGAAACGAGGCCTGCGTCAACATTTAACCAAAGATTAAGATTTAACCGTTAGCTACATCAATGTTTTGTTAAGATATGTCTGTGAGGAAAGTAAACGTATTAGTATTTAGTTTAGTTCAAAATATAGGTCATACTGTCCATTTGTCCAAGTTACCCACACCAAACAATTGACAAGAAGTAGTGTAATGCAAGGATATTGTCAAGTTATTGGCCGAAGGAACAATAGTCCCGACAAAGGTCGTGTGCTCGTCAGTACTCACAATAGTGCACAACAGCAAAGTTGAGTCACTGACCGTGTATAGAGTGAGCATATCGGTCATGATTAGCACGGAGCTTTATAGCAAGTACGATCTGAAACATGTCTGTGTCAGAAACGAGCAACCTATACAGTCGGTCGACACAATACAACGAAGTCATCAAAACATCAAACCATACTTCACCAAACAAGGTGTAGGTTTACTTGAACAAACAATCAGATGTTTAGTTTTGAACGTGTAAAAAAAAAAAAGTGCAAAGATATTGTATAATAGATAGTTTCACAATTTGAATTATTATTTTACAAACTGCTAAAAGTAAAAATGTGGACAATGTGAATGTGATGAAATCAAGAGATCAAGAATGTGTTGAATACGAATACATTAAGCTTGTCTTCACTAAGTTGTTAGCCGAAGTACTTCTGCTTTACTATGTGTTGCGTTCATGCATGCACTAGCTGGTATAACACAGAGATCAGATCACACAACGCACCTTGTATAAAGTTTATCGCTATTTACTAGGGTAAGAATAATCACCAATCAAATAGTTCCATGGTTGAAAGTAAAACCACCTCAGTTCAATGAAACGCAAACAGTTATTAATTTTCTATTGGGACAAATCTATCAATATCAAAAAACACATGTTTGAATCATTTCCAAACACAATTATGTTTAGGGCCCTAAGGTTGGTAGCTTCTGACGATGGGATCAATTAAGTTAGTATCACAGAGATCTATACTGAAAATATGTACCTGCTTTGTTAGACAATTCCAATTGATTGTTCTGGTGCTATAAAAGCTTGACACTCGAGAACTACTAGTTGATTGAATGTAGAGATTGACTTACACTCATGGACAGTAGCGTAATGACAGATGCCACAAGTGGGTTGCACAGCTACTTTGTGTAACTAGTGTGTGAAATTGAAAGGTAATTTTACCATTACTCCATTATTAAAGTAATAACTTGTTTCGTATTTAACGAGGTTATGTAACAATTAACTGACGTGTTTGTACCTTGGTGTGGACACGAAACAACACGCACTTTGAATTGCAACAGTTGAACAATAACACGGCGACTCTGGTGCGCTCTGTGAGTGTGGATGCAAACTGAGCGCCGGGCAGAGACGACCGGTGGCGCCCCGGGCGGTCGAACAGGGCGACGCGGGCAGCGCGCGCACCTTAACGAGTTCTGATTGGCCGATAAAGTCAACACGGCAACGTGCTCGGACGTTGGTTTTACGCATTTCGCGCGCGTTGCCCGAGATGATGAGTAGGGAAAACAATGGTGGTGATTGGGGGGATGGGGGGATGGGGTGGGGGGGGGGGGGGCTACTAAAACACTCGTAAACGATATCGTTTCATGCACGGCTCTAGCGAGACAAACAACCCATAAAAGTGATTGGCAAACTGAAGGTCACCGTATCGCAGGCAAGTATATAACACTTTCCATAACATTTAGCTAATACATTAATTAGTTAAATCCAAACAGTCCACTTAATTTTAAATGGTTTAGAAAGGAGCGGCTGTATCGCTATTTAATTATTATACCAAAACCAATTATTTACAGGACTAGAAAAAGAGAATTAGTTGACCCCTGATTTAAGGGGGGGTGGGGGGGGGCTTAGCTGGTTTGTTAAGTATTTGGTTTTAACATTGAAACCACGCGTAAAACAATTACAAAGCAAGTATGGTTCTCATTTAACCAGCGGATATCCGGGTTTAAAATGTTTTACGTGTTTTCTCTGCATCACTAAACCACCAAGAACCTTGCCAACACAATACCGGCCATCTATTTGCCAACAAACTATATATACACATTAGCGAGATATCCACCTCATAGAAACTGACATTTGCCTGGAGGCTCGCGACTTATCGTGGTCATCTGTCCACTTGTTGCAGCAGTGGCGTACACACGGGGGGGGGGGGAGGGGGGGGACCACCCCCCCCCCCCCTTTTGCAAAGGAAACATGGAAAATGACCGTTTACATTTCAATAGACAGTATTTCAATAGACAGTATCAAAAGACAGTATTTCAATAGACAGTTAGATGTTTTACTTTATAATTATTGTATATTGTTGTAATTATTAAAAGCAAAAGCAATACGAAAAATATGCAAATTATTGATTGAGGTTCCTACTTCCTTTTATTAGCGGTGCTAAGGAAAAAATGTGTTGCCAGAAACTGAGTAATCATGTTTCAGTTGGCCGCTGTAAAACGCACAGATTTGCACTAAAATGACCTTGACGAGAAATTTTTCGGGTCAGCCCCCCCCCCCCCCCCCCCCCCCCCGGAACCACAATTATGTTTCGGCTCCACTCTCTATAATATGGGTTGAAAACCCCCCTTTCCCAATTCCTGGATACGCCACTGTGTTGCAGTGACAGTCTCGTCCCACCTGTGGATCTACAAGATGGCTAGAGTAGAGCTTAGGGCCTGCGTGTGCAGACTGATTACAATACGGGTTCTTGCATGCACGAACATGGTCCACAGTAATAACGGCAATTACAGCTATTTCGCTTCAAAGATATGTGCTACGTGCTATATGATTGATATGTAACAACAACAGTTACGCTCCTGTAAGCAAACAGAAACGCGTGCGTAGCCTGATTGGCCAACGACTTCACGCGATACGCACGCGTTAGGACATGAGATTGTTAAACACAGTTGATCAACTAGAGTTTACTGGGGCACACACACGATACAATGTATTACGTCTCTCAACAAACTCACCAGTCACATCAATTTAAGTCCATTAGTTCATAGCCATACGGTCCGGATTGCTCTACGACGAACAGTTGCCGAGAAAAAACCGTACGTAACCTAACCTAACCAAACCTAATCTAACCTAACTCAAACTAGCCTACCCTAACCAGAACCACAGCATTGTGTAAATTAAAAAATGAGTAACATTAATGATTACTAAGCTAGATCCTGCAGGTTCGGCAACACACTGAGCCGTGATGATGTGGATAGCGCGCTTCGATGCCGGAACAAGGAGAATCCTGGCTATTATTTCAATCAATGAGTCTAATGGGCTTCTAGACATATGTGTACTTAGACGTCGTTGTGGCCATAATTTCATCTAGAGGACTTTCCACAACGTCAATCCTCATAAACGTACAATAATTAAACGACGCTTCAAAACTTTGCATTATGTAATAAAGTGGTACAATATTTCGAAAGTCACATTTAGCGCCAATAAATCGATTTATAATAAATGTATCGTTTTGATTATTTATATTCTAACGAAAGGACATAATAAAAGTCAAGTAATACATTTAAATGTACGATGAGATATGGTTCATGGAAATGGAGGACTGTGGCTTCTTTGCAAGAGTATCGACGTTGCCGGGGCAACGGTTTGAACCCCCTAATAAAACACAAGACCGTCTCGCAGATGTAATGTGAAGCAATAAAGTGGCGGCATCTAGTAGACCTAACGAGTAACGAGTGGAGGAACTAACAAGTCCGGCCTCGACGTCCCAGCGGCCTCGTATACGTCACCGCGACGCGGCATCGTCAGTATAAACCGGATATACGTCACAAGTCTCGGGGGGAGAGCCACGCCACAATGGCGGAGTGGTCGCTGGTCAACGACGAGACTAAACAGAGACCCAGTCTTGAAACAAAACGACGTGGTAACGAGCGTGAGATAAGACTCCCACAATATCAGAAACATTTCGGCATTTTGTCCAAGACTTGAGTCCCAGGCCGAAACGAGAAGCATTTTAATTCATCAATGATCCACGGACACAGTTTTAGGGAGACAGTCGCGACATGATTGCAACGCTCAGAGCGTTGTTGAGCGGGTGAGAGGCAAAGGAACGTCAGAGACAACTTCATTAATCTCGCGTCTCTACTAATGAGTTTGCGCGCGCTGACATTAGCAGACTTCATCAGCGCTCACACACAAAAACAGGTGGTAAAGTAGCGCGACGTGATAAAATAAAACTCATCACTTAATGACTGACTAAATATAAAACGTGGGCTAAGAATAACTCCCGGGTCCCGTGTCGTGTCGTGTCGTGTCGTGTATATACTCGTGTCAAAAAGAAACTGCCTTTAATTGTCTCTGGGCGTCATCAGTGCCATTATTTTATTACCGATCAGAACAGTCGGATCACGATCTCCCTACGATCGGCTTTCCAGGGGCGATCTTACAGATTTGAAATGACGCTGCTTCTTCAGACAAGAGCTGTGGTGAGATTTATGATCAATGAAAAGCATTTAAAGTTTTAAGTTGAATTAAGCACGGAATATACTGCCACCCGAAACAATAATAAGGTGAAACATTTTGGTTTCCTAGGCTTGATCCTCAAATATAGATAGCTGGATGAAATCTAAAGCATCGTTCATGCTCGTTAAAAAATACAAAATCGACATCGAATACTTTATTAAGTATTCAGTTCATCGTCGAAAAACAATGTTTATGCACATTTTTGACGAAAACTAGCACAAAGCTCAATCTCATCGCTCTTCAATTAGATCACCCAATCTGGAAATGTGCCACGTGCCGATGCACGCTCGGACAGATACACAATCTAGCGGCGAAGACCGGCACTAACGATCAGCGGCTCTCTCACGCTACCTAGCGGAGGAGAATAGCACTACTAGGGCGACACCACCAGACACCACACATGCGAGGACATGCATTGGGTACGTTCCGTAAACTGTTGAATATGCCTTTAGCGTGCTTTGTCCATTCCGTAAATGGCTTAATATGCTTGAAACGCCTGCGACCAGCGTTCCGTAAATAGCATCCCAAGTGTTTTGAGCACGCTTGAGACGCCCGAGGATTTCGTTCAAGCATCTCGAGCATATTATCAAAAAGGCGGCAAACTACAAATTACATTAGTGGAATCCTGTGTCCCCGCTCTCCTACACAGTAATATGTGTTACAGAAGAAGTAGGAAGTAGATAAGACGTTGTAAACACATTTTATAATCTTGAAACTAGCCCTATTGTTCAGTTTAGGGCATGTCTGTACCGGTCTTTTACAGGTTAGGGCTACCAAGGGACCTACGAGGGCTAACGCCTACAGGCCTAAGCCGTAAACTTTCTGAATCTGACGAAATGATTTCATTTACCAACGCCACTAGGACCTTAATCCCACTTAATCCTATCAACTGCCATTATTTAATTTGAAGTAACCGCCACCAACAACTACCTTCGTGATTTACCGTTCCGAAAATATTGGTGCTCAAGATGCTGGAATGAGTGACGTCATCCAAGTGTCTTGAGCATTTTCAGCTATTTACGGAACGTACCCTATATGCGCCAGTGTTCTTTAAATAGCCCCAGGTTTATGCATTGACTACGACCGGTCTAGATGAATGGCGGAGAGA
>OX246748.1:93200-98122 GCA_945910005.1 Isoperla grammatica
TTTCCTGTGAGAGTGAAGCCAACTGAATGTGTGGATAACAAGCTTTCCTGTGAGAGTGAAGCCAACTGAATGTGTGGATAACAAGCTTTCCTGTGAGAGTGAAGGCAACTGAATGTGTGGATGACAAGCTTTCCTGTGAGAGTGAAGCCAACTGAATGTGTGGATAACAAGCTTTGCTGTGAGAGTGAAGCCAACTGAATGTGTGGATAACAAGCTTTCCTGTGAGAGTGAGGCCAACTGAATGTGTGGATAACAAGCTTTCCTGTGAGAGTGAAGCCAACTGAATGTGTGGATAACAAGCTTTCCTGTGAGAGTGAAGCCAACTGAATGTGTGGATAACAAGCTTTCCTGTGAGAGTGAAGCCAACTGAATGTGTGGATAACAAGCTTTCCTGTGAGAGTGAAGCCAACTGAATGTGTGGATAACAAGCTTTCCTGTGAAAGTGAAGCCAACTGAATGTGTGGATAACAAGCTTTCCTGTGAGAGTGAAGGCAACTGAATGTGTGGATAACAAGCTTTCCTGTGAGAGTGAAGCCAACTGAATGTGTGGATAACAAGCTTTCGTGTGAGAGTGAAGGCAACTGAATGTGTGGATAACAAGCTTTCCTGTGAGAGTGAAGCCAACTGAATGTGTGGATAACAAGCTTTCCTGTGAAAGTGAAGCCAACTGAATGTGTGGATAACAAGCTTTCCTGTGAGAGTGAAGCCAACTGAATGTGTGGATAACAAGCTTTCCTGTGAGAGTGAAGCCAACTGAATGTGTGGATAACAAGCTTTCCTGTGAGAGTGAAGCCAACTGAATGTGTGGATAACAAGCTTTCCTGTGAGAGTGAAGCCAACTGAATGTGTGGATAACAAGCTTTCCTGTGAGAGTGAAGCCAACTGAATGTGTGGATAACAAGCTTTCCTGTGAGAGTGAAGCCAACTGAATGTGTGAATAACAAGCTTTCCTGTGAGAGTGAAGCCAACTGAATGTGTGGATAACAAGCTTTCCTGTGAGAGTGAAGCCAACTGAATGTGTGGATAACAAGCTTTCCTGTGAGAGTGAAGCCAACTGAATGTGTGGATAACAAGTTTTCCTGTGAGAGTGAAGCCAACTGAATGTGTGGATAAGAAGCTTTCCTGTGAGAGTGAAGCCAACTGAATGTGTGGATAACAAGCTTTCCTGTGAGAGTGAAGCCAACTGAATGTGTGGATAACAATTTTTCTTGTGAGTGTGAAGCCAACTGAATGTGTGGATACCAATCTTTCCTGTGAGAGTGAAGCCAACTGAATGTGAGCACAAAGTGTCACGTATATTAATTGCCAACACAAGGTCCCGACAAGACTACAGTTTTATCTAGATGTAGTAACTGCTTTGCAAGAAACCAGGTCTATACCTGCCGTATAAACGACTAGTTTGGAGTGTCCCGCTGACGTCATGAGGAGACCGCCTACTTGCGCCCAAGTCCTCGACCTTGTGTTATTGCCTTTTAGGTCGCGACACATGGTGGATACAAGACACGGCGGTTTGACTGCGGAGGCTCTGACCGGGGCTAGAACCCAGAACCACGGGCTCCACGTACCACTGCACTTGCCGGGGCTAGAACTCAGAACCACGGGCTCCTCGTACCACTGCTCTGACCGGGGCTAGAACCCAGAACCACGGGCTCCACGTACCACTGCTCTTGCCGGGGCTAGAACCCAGAACCACGGGCTCCACGTTCCACTGCTCTGACCTGGGCTAGAACCCAGAACCACGGGCTCCACGTACCACTGCACTTGCCGGGGCTAGAACCCAGAACCACGGGCTCCTCGTACCACTGCTCTGACCGGGGCTAGAACCCAGAACCACGGGCTCCTCGTACCACTGCTCTTGCCGGGGCTAGAACCCAGAACCACGGGCTCCTCGTACCACTGCTCTTGCCGGGGCTAGAACCCAGAACCACGGGCTCCACGTACCACTGCTCTGACCGGGGCTAGAACCCAGAACCACGGGCTCCACGTACCACTGCTCTTGCCGGGGCTAGAACTCAGAACCACGGGCTCCTCGTACCACTGCTCTGACCGGGGCTAGAACCCAGAACCACGGGCTCCTCGTACCACTGCTCTTGCCGGGGCTAGAACCCAGAACCACGGGCACCTCGTACCACTGCTCTTGCCGGGGCTAGAACCCAGAACCACGGGCTCCACGTACCACTGCTCTGACCGGGGCTAGAACCCAGAACCACGGGCTCCACGTACCACTGCTCTTGACGGGGCCAGCGATGCAATTACTGTCAGCACATTTTAATTATATACAATCGCTGTGGAATACTGTAATAACAATCCAAGGCAGTTTGTCTCCCCCCCCCCCCCGCTCATTCACGAACTGTGGAACACTCATACCTTATGCTCTGGGTTCAATCTCAGTGAAAGAGAAAAATGATTATACTTTTTATAGAAAACTATACATATATATTAGTTGGTAAAAGTAATGTAAATAATCGCAACAACACATTGCAAATGAAAATAATAGAGTAATAACAAAATCTACAGTCAAGAAGTCGAGATACGCATTGTTATTGTTATCAAGAGAGAGAGAGAGAGAGAGAGAGAGAGAGAGAGAGAGAGAGAGAGAGAGAGAGAGAGAGAGAGAGAGAGAGAGAGAGAGAGAGAGAGAGAGAGAGAGAGAGAACCAAATGCAGATGAAAGTCCTCCACTCTCATTCCGAACCCAGAGCTGACTAATTTATCTACTCCACTCCACTAACATCGAAGCGTGAAAAGAAAGTATAGATTGAACAAAATCCCACGGAAGCGCTGTAATCGAACGGCTGCACATGCACTCATGGAGACAACAACAACAAGCCTATGCTATTCGTACTTGGCCACAGGCGAGGCGAGTAAAACAGAGCCGTCGTCGTGGGTTGCCATGCGTGACGTCACATATATAGGTAGGCCTAATCAGCTGGAAGACCGACATAGACACGACGGGTGTGACATACACTTGTTTGGATATCATGCTGTCTACGTCATTGTACAGGCACAACACGTCACCGGTTCTATTCCCGCTAGGGGCATTAATGCTGTGGACATGACTGCCAACTATCCAATATCCACACATCCACAATATCCACTCAAATCAAATATTCACACATACAACTGTGCAACGAACAAAACAAGTACATTCAACACATGAGCTCACAACTATCTGATTAGGCTTTAGGGTTAGGGTTGATGTCGAAATTAAAACTGCTTATCATATTTCAAGAATGCTGTACAGTGTACACCATCCAAAAGTGAGTAGACCACAATCCGTGTTTTCGTATCACTCACACATACTGTGCTTAATATTATAATCAGTAGGACTGTGATTTTGTTTATGGGGTAATCACAGTCACACGATATGTGGTGTTCACTGTGCGTTCTCGCTGTTTGGATGTTGTGTGGCGTTATTGAGAAATGATTACGAACAGATCATTTCACGCGGTTACTACCTAGTTTATCACACACAGCGCTCCACAGATATCATAACTACATGTGTGCAACATTGCGTACCTAAGTGAATCAGTACATTCGACAAGAGTCTGTTGTTGATAAGAGTGATAAGACTGACAACACAGAACACAGGACAAGTGCATCAACACAAAAACATCGACCTCTTCGCGCGTCGCCGTAGCGAGAGAGAAAGCGATCGACGTTTTCCGAACCGCCGCTACGCCGGCCGTAAGTGAAACCATGAGACAACACACGCTGGTAACCTACTAGCACTTGCACTTGCACTTGCACTTGCACTTACTGAATCACTTGCTGCACTCGCGAACACTGTGCGACCCGCGTATAGAAGACGCCCGACTTATCTTTCTTCAGGCAGACAGACAGACAGTCCGACTGACTGACTGACTGACTGAACGATGATGTTGTTATCTCGCGATGAAAGTCGACTCCGTGTTCGGTTGATGTTTAACAATTGGACGACAAGGCGCCACTGGTGACCACTGTGGTAACTACGTCCGTCACGGTGGCTCGCTGGCCGGCTAACACTCAGGAAGGAAGACCCACAAGCGCCCGGCGCTGCATCAGCGGCTTAGCTAATAGTCTTACTTCCTCCTGCAGCAGAGGCCCACGGTTCGAGCCCCGGCTATACAAGCATCATCGGCTTAGCTTAGCTTACAGGTGGCCACAGCAACTACTGTCACTTCCTCCTGCCGCTTCTAGAGCAGAGGCCCACGGTTCGAGCCCCGGCTAAACAAGCATCATCGGCTTAGCTTAGCTTACAGGTGGCCACAGCAACTACTGTCACTTCCTCCTGCCGCTTCTAGAGCAGAGGCCCACGGTTCGAGCCCCGGCTATACAAGCATCATCGGCTTAGCTTAGCTTACAGGTGGCCACAGCAACTACTGTCACTTCCTCCTGCCGCTTCTAGAGCAGAGGCCCACGGTTCGAGCCCCGGCTATACAAGCATCATCGGCTTAGCTTAGCTTACAGGTGGCCACAGCAACTACTGTCACTTCCTGCTGCCGCTTCTAGAGCAGAGGCCCACGGTTCGAGCCCCGGCTATACAAGCATCATCGGCTTAGCTTAGCTTACAGGTGGCCACAGCAACTACTGTCACTTCCTCCTGCCGCTTCTAGAGCAGAGGCCCACGGTTCGAGCCCCGGCTATACAAGCATCATCGGCTTAGCTTAGCTTACAGGTGGCCACAGCAACTACTGTCACTTCCTACTGCCGCTTCTAGAGCAGAGGCCCACGGTTCGAGCCCCGGCTATACAAGCATCATCAGCTTAGCTTAGCTTACAGGTGGCCACAGCAACTATACTGTCACTTCCTGCCGCTTCTAGAGCAGAGGCCCACGGTTCGAGCCCCGGCTATACAAGCATCATCGGCTTAGCTTAGCTTACAGGTGGCCACAGCAACTACTGTCACTTCCTCCTGCCGCTTCTAGAGCAGAGGCCCACGGTT
>OX246748.1:98322-300531 GCA_945910005.1 Isoperla grammatica
CCCACGGTTCGAGCCCCGGCTTAGCTTAGAGGTGACTTACACGTGGTTTCAGCGTGCTTGGGGAGTGACCGACTGTGTTCCGACGACATCCAGCGTACCACGGTCACCCCACACGTTTGCACGCAGACCTACATACTCGAGACAAGAGACAAGAAACGCTTATACAGTGGGAAGACTGTCCCACACGCGTACACAACGCCCTAGCCCAGGGACTGCTACCTTATCGTGGTGGGCAAGTTTGCGTGCTTTAGTGATTCTCTAGAGCTATGCCGGCGGAAGCGTATGCTTCTGGTAGGGCCACCCAAGCCGGACAGGTGGAGGTGGAGAAGCTGGACGAAAGGCAGTCCACGTCCTCCCCTTTCCATTTTCCCTCCCTTTCATGCATCACGCCCCTTTCTTGTATCACCCCACATCAGCATATTACCTAGTTGTCGAGTACGTCGTTAAACGCCAAATAATTCAATATAATGCGTATAACAATTCTGTGTATTCACCGTCCTCTCATAGGGGTCCACGTTAGAGTCTTGGGGAGAGTATTGTCGCCATGGTTCATCGAACATCAGACGCGCATACAACTCTCCTAGTAGACAACATCACTACATAAGACACACCATTCACTTCACGTATAGTTGCGATTGACCTCGCTCTATCTTCTATGTGTATCGTGATCATCAACGTCTTGTCTTCCCGCTCCTCCTTCTCTTCCCTTTCTCTTCCCTTGCGTCTTCGTCGTGGTAGACCCATGCCATGTCCGGGATACGAGCCCGCGTCCTGGGTCCCTGCGGGGCGAGGGGCACGGGACTACGACAACACCCTGCCCCGTATCGTGATCATCAACGTCTTGTCTTCCCGTTCCTCCCTCTCGTCTTGGTCGTGGTGCACCCATGCCATGTCCAGGATACGAGCCCGCGTCCCTGGGTCCCCGCGGGGCGAGGGGCACGGGACTACGACAACACCCTGCCCCGTATCGTGATCATCAACGTCTTGTCTTCCCGTTCCTCCCTCTCGTCTTGGTCGTGGTGCACCCATGCCATGTCCAGGATACGAGCCCGCGTCCCTGGGTCCCCGCGGGGCGAGGGGCACGGGACTACGACAACACCCTGCCCCGTATCGTGATCATCAACGTTTTGTCTTCCCGTTCCTCCTTCTCTTCCCTTTCTCTTCCCTTTCGTCTTCGTCGTGGTGCACCCAAGCCATGTCCGGGATACGAGCCCGCGTCCCTGGGTCCCCGCGGGGCGAGGGGCACGGGACTGCCCCCCTCCCTGCCTACCCCCCAGGCTACCCCACTGTGTTAAAGGCGTCGGCTCGTAGCGGGCTATTGATTCTAAGGTCTTCAAGTTGTTTTAATGCAATGAATGCCCTTTAGGAGGAGATGAGGCTGGGGCTAATAGCCGACGAAACCGGAAGCCAGAGTGGGAGGGTAATTAGCTGGTGTTGTCGTTACGTGCTAGGCTTAGTATCACCCTTCAGGCTAGAAGGGTGTGGGAGTCTTGTATTCGCTGTATGTATCGCCTCTCGAGATGTCGGTGATTGTACCAGTGCGTCTGGGTTCGACCCCCGCACAAGGCTATCACTGGAGTTAGCAAGGCATTTCAATCCGATTTGAACCGAACCAGTTTGAGTTCAAACCGGGTTGAACTACCTATTTATCACGCATATTTGAAGCTGCTTTCAACAAATCAATTCGTAAGTGAATTGAAATCAAATCTCCCGCTTAAGCCTTCTAGATTTTTTTTGGTTGACAATAGGAATCTTAGTAAGTTGATATACAAGGCGTCCTCATAACCTTCAAAATGGACAGTTATGAAGTTGTTGTTACCTATAAACAAATACCTTAGTAACCAGCAGCGCAGCTAGTTAGTAAGGTATTTGCTATAAATAAACTAAACTAAACCGTGTAAGAAGGCAGTGCAGTGCGCGCGCAGCTCTGCAGTCGCTGCAGTCGGTTTGACGTATTTATCAAGGGTTTTCAATGCGATTTGATACTTTCAATTCAATTGATCAACTGGATTGAAATGAAACCGATTTGGCCCAAATTCGATACGATTACCAAGGTTTTCAAATCGGTTTGACTCGAAGCGATTGCACCACGCCGGTTTGAAATGCCTTGCTAACTCCAGTGATAGACTCGCCTCGGCGCGAACAAGATTCAAACAAGAGTGATTACCGCAGAGAGCGGAGCGGATGTTGATAACACTTTCAGTTCTCGCTGCCTCCGGCGATAGCGCTAATGACTTCCGTCACGATCGGCGATAGCTACGCCAATGCCATCTAGCGCAGTGTGGCTACATTACGAGGCTATTGGCTTCGATAGTTTCCATACATGGAATAACTACGGCCACTTTTAGAGCTACACCATTCGCCACTTGAACCAACGTAGCTTCTATGAAGTTAAAATAATGAAAGCCGATACCTCGATGTAGGTTACTCCTGGCAACCATGGGAGACAACGGAGAATCCTCCAGTTTACTATTTGGCACCCATGCACTGATGATTTCAGGCATATCCCGGGGGGGGGGGGGGGGGGGGGGGGGGGGGCGGCAGTTGTAAATGCCCCCCCCCCTAGCAGATTCAAAAAATCACATGAAGTAATGTAAATTTGCAAAAAAAAAAAATGCAAAATACAAGAAAATGAGGTATATTTTTCCACTCATATAGGGCTAGGAAATAAATCGATTTCCACGACAAACTCACCCACATAAATGTTGCAACATTTTATTTTCTATTTAAACGATGTTAGGTAAAGGTAAGAATGGAAAATAGGAATCACCATATATTCAAAAACTGAAAGGATGGCATCAACAGAGACCGTAACCCCCTCCACCCCTGCCTTTTGTCACGGCGTAAAAAAAGCCAAAAAATGAGTTACTAATTTAGCAACACCCCAGATTTTTATCAGCCCCCCCTAGGAAAAATGTCTGAAATCATCACTGGCTTCTATGAAGTTGAAATGAAAGCCGATAGCTAAAGTATTTTCCAGTATAAGAAACGTAGCGGACCTCAAGCGCATTCAAAGACCGAGAGTTGACATGTTATTAGCCTCGTCTTTGTGGACACGCCAATCATTGATGCATCGACTGTCACAACACAGCCAATTTGTCTCAGCAACTTGGGTTCAGTTCGCTGCTGTGTTTACGACAGACAGGAGCTACCGTGCGATACGGGTTGTGTACGCTTTTAGTTACCTTGTTGTGTTCTGTGTAACGCGGTATTTTTTATAATAATCTGTAAATTACTCATGTAAGCCTACCCATAGTTATATATTATTGTTATCATATAGTCATTAGTGATAAGTGCTTAACAATCGAGGTGTTGCGCACAACACTGCAAGTATTAGCAAAACATGACGTTATTTTCGCACACCCTATACAATATGTTACAAGTTTAGGCTATTAGAAAATGATGTCGAACCCGTCCGGGATAAGTCAAGCCAGCTACCCCATGTGGCTATGACTGACGCGTGTCCAACCCCCACAGACCATCAATGGCTTTGAAATCTGCATTTGCCGCTACGTTTCTTATACTGGAAAATACTTTAGATGCTTGATACCTCGATGTAGGTTACTCCTGGCAACCATGGGAGACAACGGAGAATCCTCCAGTTTACTATTTGGCAACCATGCTAGAGTGGAGGACACAACAGATTCTTATGCTCGAGCCGGGGTTCGAACGTGGTCCGCTTAGGTACACACACACACAATACGTTCTAAATTGATGAGAACACACAACACCGCTATATATATGAATGTGTTTTGAGTGCAGCCGTTTGGCCCCCTAATCAATTTGGCACTCAAGTTGCTCCCTCAATCTATTTTCATTAGCATTAATAAGTGATTTTAGAGGAGCCATTCTGGTGCTTGTTTTCCAAGACTGACGATCGGAACCAAAGAGTCCTAGAAGACACATAAACATTCCTCTTTCATGTTAGAAGCCTCAAGTCTACAGATCCACCCACAAGCAGCAGCTGGACTCGGCGTCCTTTAGCGCTGTTTGTTTTCTGCTTTCATTCATCATTCGATGGATGCGCGCGCATAATAAATACACTCTACACCCTTGTACGATGAAGAAGGCGACGAGTCTGGACTTAGATCCATCGTTTGTATTGCTGCTTCCATTGCACAAGGTTCAGGTTTCGATTCACGATTCGGGCTGGTTTTTATCTTGTGTAAATTGACTGTTTTGCACTGGTGTACACTAGGAGCCGTTGTAACGCAGTAATATACACCTAGCTCGCTGTCAACGTATTGTTCGTTTTATCATTGTGCTTCATTACATTATTTGTGCAAGGTTTCAGTGTAACATAGTTACTGAACGTCCCCAAGGTGTCAAATACCTACGTGGATCATATTCATATGACTTAGAGGTCACCTCATAAAGGTACACTGGAGTATACGCAGCTCATACCTACATGCCTCAAACCTACATGCCTCATACCTACATGCCTCATACCTCATACCTACATGCCTCATACCTACATGCCTCAAACCTACATGCCTCATACCTACATGCCTCAAACGATTAATACGATGAAATAACCAACCTTCTATTATAACAACTGATTGTATACTAAATATTTGAGGTAATTGGTCATTACCCGACATGCACGGTCAACTACAATCAATACAGGAATAAATAGATAAGTATTGTCTGCTCTGTCTTCCCGAGGGATAAACTGCTTCATCGACTGATACAGGCTAGACTGACTAATGTAATTCCCTTTCGCAACAGACGTAAAGCCGACGGTCCCCAGCGGAGTAGACTACGTGCCGGTACCAGGTTTCCCTGACTCCCTCTTTCATCACCATTTTATCTATCAAAATACATTCAATTTGCACAAGAAAGACTTCGGTCTAGTTGCAAATATAGAAGAAATCAAACTAATTAATTAATTAATTGCCGTTGGTTATCGATTTTTTTTAATTGGCACAGCCGCACACAACAGGTTCTATTCATTCTAACGGGATATTTTCAAATTATCGCCTGAGCAACAATGATCGAATTGTTAAAACGATCAGAACTCATTTTGATGATGGATTTAAAAAAACATTCACATATCAACAATGCCACCTTGGCCAAGGGATACTGCTCTACGGTGCATCCAATCAAAATCACATTTTCTCCTTCACACTCTAATTTAAAATCAAATAAATCTCGATATCGAATCAGTCGTCTCAAGACAATCGAATCGATATCGCAAGCTCGCGTGCGGTGCGGCTCTAATTGCGCTAACGCACCATTGCACGGCCCTCGTTATACGGCTGTGTTTACGAGCTAAATCAATCAGAGTTATTAATAGTGACGGGTCAACTCTCAGCTGTTCGCGCCTCCATCGCAACCACACATTTACGCTATTTATAAACATTTTTACATTTTAAAACTTCACATATTTCGATATGACGATCTTAGCTCTAGCATGACGCCAAATACGTATCGTATCGCCAATCATGTATGGATTGGTTTTGGCAACGATGTTAATCGCGACGATCAGACAATGGCGTCACTTACAGCCTCTCCCGTCTCGATAGTACTCGATACTGCAAAACGTCGTACGTAGCTTCTCGTACATTCCTTTGAATAATTGGAAAAGAAGAAGAATAGGGATTGGGGTTTACGCTCATCTTAAAAACTAGAGTAAAATATATCGAAACAGTTCTCCAGTCCAAAGCTACTTATAATTGGAGTTAACCGCTGACAAAGAAAGTACACTTGCAATATGTATTGTTGAAATTGACTGAATTTTCCCAAATCCCAGGCTACAGCTAGGCCTATGCTGTCTAGTATCTTTCCTAGATGTTGTTTCTGATTCATGTATATTTACCCCGCGGGTGTCCACTGTCCATTGTACACAGCTCGCCGGTATTTGCAAGTTCTTATCTCCAACATTCTTATCGGCCTGTAAGACTAACTGCACACGTGCATCATCTACTGGGCTGCTAAGCAACCTCCATATCTGCGCCATTCATGATAATAGTCGAAGCTTTTAGTTGCAACCATTTATTTCCTTGCCACAATGCAAACAGTCTATTTCGTTTACTGTTTTTTTAAATAATTTTATTTCAAATCGTAAATGACGCAGATAAGCAATTGCTTAGCATATAACTCTCTGGTTCTAGACGGACATACGCTGGACATAACAATAACAACATGCAAGGGACCTACGTACTGACATGTAAACAAAGAAGATGGCCGCCGCAACGAGGAATATGTCAATCATGGTAAGACGTGTCTTTGGACATTAATCTGTGCCGACCACGATGGAACACACAACATTTACAGCACCACGTGTTTATATTGTATTCCGCAACCTAAATAAGCAATCACTGTTATTTGTCTATTTGGAGAGCGTTAACTTCTGTTTGGTTATTGCTACGTTGGTACTTTGCCATTAAATGTATCCTGTTGTAGAGTGGCCACCACGAACAATGTTATTTCCTTGTAGTGCAGGTTGGTTGCTACCCGGCAGGCGGGTAAAGTAGTTTCCTTGTCGTGCGGGTTGGTTGCTACCCGGCAGGCGGGTAAAGTAGTTTCCTTGTAGCGCGGGTTGGTTGCTACCCGGCAGGCGGGTAAAGTAGTTTCCTTGTAGTGCGGGTTGGTTGCTACCCGGCAGGCGGGTAAAGTAGTTTCCTCGTAGTGCGGGTTGGTTGCTACCCGGCAGGCGGGTAAAGTAGTTTCCTCGTAGTGCGGGTTGGTTGCTACCCGGCAGGCGGGTAAAGTAGTTTCCTTGTAGTGCGCGTTGGTTGCTACCCGGCAGGCGGGTAAAGTAGTTTCCTTGTAGTGCGGGTTGGTTGCTACCCGGCAGGTGGGTTAAGTAGCCTAAACCTACGGTTACAAAGCTTGAGTAAATATCTCGAACGATTACGTTGTTGCCTTGTTGATTCTGGCATTTGTCCGCAGGTGTTCGCACTGTCCAATCACTGATTCATATGTTTCGTATTTGAAATATCGATCTTTGATTGGTTTTCGCTCACTCGTCGATGGTGTTCGAAGCCTACAGGGTTGGTTTATAGTCACTTTAAATGAAAGTCCCCCACTGCTAATCAGTTTAGTTACTGAGTGGGTAGACTCTAAATGTGAATTTATTTATTTATTTAAAAGAATAAGGTGGCAAAACACCACAAGCGTTAGCAAAACTCAAAATGACACTGTGTTATCTAGACTTCTAATTCATTAAAATGTTTAGTGTTTTAGACGTACTCATATGACCGTCACAGATTAGCTGATAGTGAAATTAAAACGTGGTTATTGTTGTGACCCTTTTGATGTTTTTCACTCCAGAAACGTCACAGAAATCCTTGCAGCCATTCTTTAATCGAAGTGTTTTATTATTGTTTAATAATGAGATAGTATTTATTATAAATAATACACCAATACAATTAATAGTTGTAGATAAAACAGTCGCGACGCCCCAAGACAAAGCAAGACAGACCAAGACAGAGTGACGTGAGTGTTTGTTGTTTCATCTCCTGAATCCCTTTGTTCTCCTTGAGGCAGATTCCCGTGACGTCACACAGTGGCGGACAGGGGACGACAACGACTTCCGGCGTCACTGATAAGATGGGGACGCGTCGAACACAGACATTCGTGTTGACGTTACTGTTGGTTCTCTTGCAATTGCAATAAACAATACATTAACCAAACAGTCAAACTATACAAACTAAGAACATTTCATGGGAACCAGAGTTTTGTCGCTTTGGATTCTGATTAATACAATTACAGTCAATAATAATTAATAATTAAAATAAGTTAATAAAGTAAAGTATATTTTTCCTTTACCTCTGGTGCAACGGGGGTTCGGCTAACTTATTGCGAGTATTTTCAATTACTTCTAGTTTATCAAGGTAATGTATTGCATTGCAATACATTACTCGACAACATCGTGATATACTATAGAATAGTACGACATACAAAGAAACAGCCTCACATCCTATGCCCAGAAACTGCGCCATGTTCTCATACATCGCACATGGTTTGTTCGTTGATTCAAGTGATTACCTTTTGTTCTTGAACCATGTATTGTGGTGTTGAAGTAGATGAGATTGCGAAGAGAGAGAATCAAGTAGAAGACATTGACAACAAGTTACGGGTACCCGCTAATTTAAGTGCACCACTCTACTTTGTATATCGAGCTGACAAGTGTCACCGAGAAGTACAGAAGATGATGACGTGACATGCAGCGATGCTAATCGAGACGATGTGATGATAGGACAGCAGGGACGAGTCCAGCATTTAGTCGACCACGACCACTCCAAGCACAGAAGATTAAGAAGGACATTCTTTCCCATCGTACCACAGTGAAAATATTCCCCTTTCCGCCTTACGCCCATGAAGGAGAAGATATTGTAGTTAAAATACTGCATATTCAAACTTTTATTTGACGACACACAAGTGCAATTGACTTGGTTTAAGAGTATAGTCACATTTTCTACTCAAATAAATCTCTACTCGTGCGACAAGTTGTGGACACCCCTGGATGAGATCGCGCGGACGCTTAAATACCAATCAATAATCGATCACGACCCAACCAACATCGTTTGAATCCGCGATAGACAACATACATGCATATACATGTCAGACATCGTTGTTTGGGTGCACCACGCACGCACGCACGCACGCACGCACGCACGCACGCACGCACGCACTAAAACATCGTTGTTTGGGTGCACGAGTGGCTGTAGAACCACCTATCCACGCATGCACGCACTAAAACATGCGAGGTTGGGCAGATTCCAATAACTGAGTGTAAATCAGAAGGGAGGTGCTATATTATTTTGACAAGGCGAGATCACATCCCACCCGCGAGTATTTGGGGGGGGGGGGGGGGGGGGGGGGTTACGTCGAGATCCGTGCCCGAGACAGGACTCGAACCCGGAGCCGTAATTACCAGACCTACGTCATAGACCAGAAGCTGCTGGCTGCACATAATGAGATTATTAAACATCATTCTTGAATTATAAGATCCGCCGTCATGAAGAAAGGAATGGAATGGAGAAAAGAATGCAGAATTGCTTCAGAACAATCCACGGATTGTGCAAATGCCCATTCCTTCAAACATTCCAACGGTCTTCATGTTTCCTTATAAAGAAGAACCCTTGTTTTGTTTTCCACATTCAATCAACTATCACAGCCAGGTTACGTCACGTCGCCTCGTACGACAGGCAGAGCCACACATAGTCTTACCTTCCCTCGCAGACACAGCCGGTACCGAAGTCCTTCGTCCGTTTCACTGCCGCGATCATCGAGTTCATTTCGTGGGTCCCGATCACTTCGTCAATCAACTCAAACCACGGCCTGCTGGACGAAGCATGTCTGCATCTCACAGTGGTGACGTCACGTGTCAGTTGTTCGTGCCCCAGCCCTTGTCAAACCAGCGCCAGCACTTACACACGTCACGTCAACGAACCCTTGTTACACGGATACGATTGTCAGCACGTGTACCTCAGAGTAGGGCCTACACTTTCGTCACCCACGTGTTAGTTCATGTCACAGCTGAATGACAGAGCCAACACGTGTTGCACGACTGTCAGCTCTTGTCAGACGACTATCAGCAACTGTCAGACGACTGTTAGCAACTGTCACACGTGAGACAGCCCTTGTCACACGACTGTCAGCCACTGTCACACGACTACAGTTCTTGTCATACGACTGTCAGCAACTGTCACATGTGAGCCAGCCCTTGTCACACGACTGTCAGCTCTTGTCAGACGACTGTCAGCAACTGTCACACGTGTCTCCTTGCCGCGGGCTGAACACAGACTCGTCGCAATCCTCACAGTTCTAACTCATAGGAACATCGATCCCCCCCCCCCCCTTCCTTCCTTGCTCCTCCCACAGTCAAAGCAACCTTTAGAGGGTTATTTACACTCGATTTATTTATGCACTTGACATTCGCACTACTGTCGTGCGCGTAAGACTATTCGCACCACGGCGGTGCGCGCAAAGACGCATCCACAAGGCGATGCCCGCAAAGAAAGGCGGTGGGTTAGCGGCCCGCGACAGTGACTTGTGGACGGACGGGAGAGGATACTGTCGCGGCGGACCGACAGATGTTGTGAGTTGCGCGCGCACCCGGTGACATTGCGTAGTTGCAAGCGTCGCCACCACAAAGCGCTTTAGCGAGGACCCTTCGAGGCTTCCTTGATCTCTTCCTTTATCCTTATCCCGCACAGCAAACATCAAGGTCAACTTGATCTCCGCCTAGCGGAGGCTCGTCGAACTCCCCAAGTTAGGTCGTCGCACCGTAGGCCTACCTCTCCTGGCTCACTCAATGTTCTTCGTGTTGCCTAGTGACCCAGGTAAGACACACTATTATTTATAACCGCACTAAATTACGCTTCTATAATAACGCTTCATTATAGTATAACGAGCTATTAATAAACTAAAATTGGTTTCGTAAGAACTGAGAAATGAGTTTAAAGTGTTACAAATTGTATTCGTTTCGCTTGCTATTTTTGTAACTAATTAATTTTTAAAATTATTTTGTCAGTTCCCGAAATCCCTACCGCACCGGTTAGACAACTTGAAACTTCTTTATTTCTGAATTCCTTCTTACGATACCTCATGCGGCTAATTAACAACATTTTTGAATTGTAAGTATATTGTTTATCCATTGTATGTTCTTGAAAAGGGCGACTTTCAAACACACTGGCTACTAAACAAAGCGCAGGAAACGAACGGGTGTTTCTCAGAACGACTCAATGCACCACATGTTCGGCCCATTACGAGCCGTGTCGCTAAAAGCCTCAATAACCGAGGCCTATCAAGCAGCGTCGCCCCTCCCCCCCCCCCCCCCCCCCCCCCCGTGCACACGCAGTCAAAAAGTCGAGGCACTTTGCTTTCATGTGTTTCAAGTTATGTAGTTATGTATTTTAGTTAACCCTCAGTGCTATCATACGAGGCTTTTCAAGTAAGACCTCTTGAGGTAGTATTGGTAGAGGCGGGATGCGAGCCCACAACCTTCTGATAAGCGCCACTTGTATACGTCAACGTGAGCATGTGTGGTAAAAATAGCATGACCCGCTTCGATTACACCGATCAGTTATCAGTGTCAGTCAGTCGGCCAATCAGAGGTGCCGTCAACGTTGTATGTGTGTGTGATAACGATTACCCCCCCCCCCCCCCCCTAGCAGGGTACAGTGGAGTAAGTGTTGACGTCTCTACCCCTCGCACATAAAACCGACGACAATCAATCTTACGACCGGGACTTCCAACCCCTCAGGGGTGACACGGGCTAACCGAAACTTTTCTCTCTCTCTCCCTTAATCGCCTCCCTTATTTTGGATTTTAGTAACGACGACGACGATGTGCAATGGATCTGGATCGGCCGAAATCATACGATCTAGCCTTCAGTAGGTCGTGAAAACACTGAGTAACCCGTTACTTCAATGGGCTTGGCATTACAGCTTGATGCGTGGTGTACACTGTGCGTGCGAGCGCGCTATGAGTCAAGGTGTGATCCCGCCCCCTAATTGGTGCTCGACGCTAATGACAAGGATAATTGTTCGCGGACGACTAAAGGTCAAATCCTGACCTTTGCCACCAGCGACGAGAGGAGTCGATTGAGGACGAGGAGGAAATGTCAGCCTGCGATAAACGTCGGTATCCGAGTCTGCACTGACCTATTCGCATCCCCGTGATGGTTCACACGGCCTGCGATAAACGTCGGTACCCGAGTCTGCACTGACCTATTCGCATCCCTGTGATGGTTCACACGGCCTGCGATAAACGTCGGTACCCGAGTCTGCACTGACCTATTCGCATCCCTGTGATGGTTCACACGGCCTGCGATAAACGTCGGTACCCGAGTCTGCACTGACCTATTCGCATCCCTGTGATGGTTCACACGGCCTGCGATAAACGTCGGTACCCGAGTCTGCACTGACCTATTCGCATCCCTGTGATGGTTCACACGGCCTGCGATAAACGTCGGTACCCGAGTCTGCACTGACCTATTCGCATCCCCGTGATGGTTCACACGGCCTGCGATAAACGTCGGTACCCGAGTCTGCACTGACCTATTCGCATCCCTGTGATGGTTCACACGGCCTGCGATAAACGTCGGTACCAGAGTCTGCACTGACCTATTCGCATCCCTGTGATGGTTCACACGGCCTGCGATAAACGTCGGTACCCGAGTCTGCGCTGACCTATTCGCATCCCTGTGATGGTTCACACGGCCTGCGATAAACGTCGGTACCCGAGTCTGCACTGACCTATTCGCATCCCCGTGATCGTTCACACGGCCTGCGATAAACGTCGGTACCCGAGTCTGCACTGACCTATTCGCATCCCCGTGATCGTTCACACGGCACATTGCACCGGTCTGTGATGCTCACAAACTAAGGAGGATGAAACTTCTTCTTTAAAGTAAACCAGAAATTAAATGAAGAAATGTAATAAGTGACCATTTCAGAATGTCAATGTTTGAAAACGTGCGCGAACAAGGTCCAACGTAGCCTGTCGCCTGCCCAATTCAACATGGCTTCAATTCTTGACGGGTCAATTCGCGATAGAACAACGGATCATGGATTTATAATAGTACCTGTCGGATTGAACCGACGTTCAAGATGGCTGTGCCTCAATGTAACCCGGCCAAATTATTAAAATTACGAATTATGTTAGAGAAGGCTGTGTATTAAAGTATGCTTGCAATGGCGGCCGGGAGTTGAAAGATGGCGAAAATATAATACCCTATGCAGATGCTATACATACAACATAGTACCAGAGAAGAAGTATCCCGTTTGCAGGAAGTTAACAATGAATACTTTCACGCTATTTGGGTCAGCTGCGTGCATGTGTGAAGCAGCCTCTTCCATCATGACAAGGATTAAAACCCGAAACCGCAATCGCCTCACAAAGCATGATTATGTCCATCAAAGGATGAGAATGGCGCTAGCATCAAACACACCAGATTTGAAGAAAAAAAATGTAGCCGAAAATACAGGACAGATAATTTACTAAAACTGCCAGTGTGCATATACTTAAACAAACATAAAAATGTAAATACTCATAAGGAGTTACATTGATTCCATCAATAATCGATTCCCCAAACACATGTTTTTCCTTTTTTCCCTTCTTTATAAGTATTAGGTTCACATTTCTATTAAAATAAGGAAGGCGTGCGGCACTAAATTTGCATGAATAAATTGTCCCCGCTAGCTGCCCCTCCAGAATGAGCTTTTTTAATCCGAAATTTTAGAATTGATCTCATCCCTAATACTCATGTTATATGTATAGTTCAGCTCAGTTTTCTTATAGAATAGGTCTGAAGACATGATTATTACCTAATTCCGTACTTGTATACGGCCATAATATAAAATAAATGCTGTACAATATTAGGTATGATTGTGTTCAGTTGGCCCGCCACCTACTTTACGAATAAATCTGGTCCCAAAAGACACAATTCAATATCTGTCTCGTTATGGAACCGGGATTGTGTGTGTGGGGGGGGGGGGGGGGGGGGGTAATCTCGGCGTCTCTTAAGACAGGCCCAACGTCGTCATGCCTGATTGGATTCACGTCATGGGGCTCCCTCACACCAAACCAATCGATTTGCATTTCCAATCTCGCAAGTCGGCCATACGTTATACAACAACATGCGTACAACACTGGTTAAGTCGCGGTACCCAAAGAAGTCAGATGTTACTTTTTCGTTCTCAACTCAACAAGCACGAATCACTAGCGTTTTTCCCGATTATCTAGTACAATTTGGTTGCGGTAAGTTGTTTGACGGTAACGTACAAGAAAACGTGCAAGCAGGTTTCCGTCAAAAAACTTAACGCAACCAAATTGTAATAGATAATCGGGAAAAAACGTTAGTGATTCGCACCCCTGACACTATCTTACTTCTTGGTGTGAGAAACCTTTATTAATGTTCTTATAGCGCAGGTGCAACAAATAATAATAATAATAATAATAATAATAATAATAATAATAATAATAATAATAATAATAATAATAATAATAATAACAATACCAATAATAACAATGATGATGATAGTAATAATAATAATAATAATAATAATAATAATAATAATAATAATAATAAAAATAATAATAATAATTAATAATAATAATAATAATAATAATAATAATAATAATAATAATAATAATAATAATAATAATAATAATAATAATAATAATAATAATAATAATAAAAATAATCGAGTGTTTATCCTCTGACCGACATGGATTACTTGAAAAACATCTCCCATTATTTAAACTGTTGCGAGCTTTCTTTTCCCCCACGGAATCCATGACCCGCAATTGAGTAGTGAAGGGCTTTAAATCGAGATAGGGTGCCCAAGCATCCCTGGAAGCTACGCCGCCACCCTTGCTTGAGACTCGGGCAATTTCACAGCCTTCCAAGCAATTCCTGGATCTATCTATTTCTCCCGCGTGACTGACCTAGAAGGCAGTGCCTATAGATTAGCGACGCTACACGGGTTGCGTTTTAAGGGATTGGGAAGATATCGTCCTTATTCGACTAACTTTGATTAAAGTGAACGTACATTCATACCCAAAAGTTTTACAATAAATTGTCTCGACAAGTAGAAGCCGTACAATAAGTTAAACTTGTTAAACTTTACTTTAAAAGTGGGTATACAGTAAAGTGAAATCTCATAAATGAACTGTCGAGAACATTTCTTGGGGTACTGTACGAGTTATGAGTGGTAATCCATATCGTAATTACATTTACAACAATAGGCGACGAACAGCTTGCCAGTATCAACAGCAGTAAGATAAACATACCCCCACACTGGAGCAATGACGTCACTACAGACTTGCCCAGTATCTTCGGGTTTTGGCAACAAGTTTTGAAGATTTTTTGACTGCTCAGATTCTTCTGGTTTGGCGGCAAAACGTCAACACCCACACTAGATATAATATCACCCCCGCACAGATGAAAGTAATGAACACAAGTATTATCCTAATACATCGAAATACTGCTTATACAATACTGCTTCCTGGAAGCAATACAGGTTGTACGGTAAATATTGTGGTAATCAATTATTACTTCATGGATTTGGAATATCCAGATTATTAAATTGCTAGTCCCGGTGGTCTAGGGGTAAAGACGCCCACCCGGCAAGTGGAAGACCTGGCTTCGATTCCCAGTCGTTGTTATTTTTTTTAATATCTTTGGAAGAGATCTCCTCCGGTCTATAGAGGACTCAAAACTAACATAGATAGCGCTGCTAAGCAACCTCCTTTCAGCGCCATTGATGAATAATAACAATACAACAACAATGAAAATTGACAGCTAGACCACTCCTAATAGAAGTTTATTTTCTTGCCACCAGAATGCGTCTAGTGTATTTTGAGTGCTCTTATAGAGCACTCAAAATACACTAGACCCTTGCTGATATGAGAGCAATAAGAAGCAATCAAGGTCTACTTGATCTCCGCCTAGCGGAGGCTCTCGAACTCCCAAGTTGGGTCGCCATTTTGTATCCTACTAAAACAACTGTTATAATAATTTAAAAAACGTCGCAGATCATATAATACAATAGGTACTTTAAACACGTAAAAGAGACCTTTTAATAGAATACAATGATTGAAGATCTTAAAATATGATGATTTCATCTTTTTAGGAGGTGATACTATTTCCAGGCGGAGATCAAATAGGCCTCAAACGACCGCCGTGTTTACAAGACAACGCCTTCTTAGATATTATGATTGTCACCATGTGGCCGTGACCCACAGCAGGGCGTGGCTTCATGCAGGCACTGCACGTGGATACTTGCTGCGCACAGTCACGTCAATAACTATCAAATCATAAAATATGTCAGAAACACGCAATCCTGAAAGAAGTGTGTCACTTTGAATCTTAAAGTTAAACGTTAACAGTCAGCATTTAGGTCATCAAAAAAACAATGAAATATATATACATAATATTGATAATGTTTAAATTAGTATAGCTTTCGCTACCCGGTTACAGATAATTTATTTTAAATTATCATTGTTCCTCACTCGGTCCCACCTAGGACCTGGTCCCACAAATATTCAATAATGATTACATACAATTAAAAAGGTTACATCAACGCATTTACAATCAAGTTGTCTAAATAATGTTCCATCTTTTGATAATCATCGGTTTCGGTGCTTAGTGGGAACATTTCTCTGACGTTGACATTCTACGCGTAATAGGCATGTGCGTGTGCGTGTGCGTGTGCATGTGTGTGCGTGTGCGTGTGCGTGTGCGTGTGCGTGTGCGTGTGCGTGTGCGTGTGCGTGTGCGTGTGCGTGTGCGTGTGCGTGTGCGTGTGCGTGTGCGTGTGCGTGTGCGTGTGCGTGTGCGTGTGCGTGTGCGAGTGCGAGTGGCGCCACTATTAGTGCAATGGTTATTAGGCCGTTAACCACAATGTAATAAATACTGGCTACAACGTTCTAACGATGTCTTAATATCACTCATAAATGCTGTCTTTAACGTAACGTGTCATGGTATGAAAAAGCTTCTTCCTCTTAGTGAGCGGTGAGCGCTAGAGGGGAATACCATTTTATCTCCCTTACAAGTATTTATTCTTATAAATTGAATTATGTATAACTGTATTCAATCAACTCGTACCCAGATTCTAGATAAGTTGACGTGTCAACCTTATCACCCTCTCTCCGCATGACGTAGTGACAAACTCGCCTGAGGCTGGGTCTAGCAGCATGGGCCGTCCCACTGCACCTCACTATCACCCTCTCTCCGCATGACGTAGTGACAAACTCGCCTGAGGCTGGGTCTAGCAGCATGGGCCGTCCCAGTACTCACGCCCCCGTACGCAGCTGTGCAATTAACTAACTACGCCACGCGTCATGTCGTCTCGATTACCCTCTGATAAATGAATAGCGCCGTTGAGTCAAGAATAAATCAATTTTAGTTTTGAGTTGGCCCAATGTCAACTTATCTTGACTAACATCTTCCTCTTTGAAAACTAAGTACTCAATTTTGATAAATATAAACCAAAACGTAGCGCTGTGCCAAAGAGGCGCGCTCGCCCCATCCAGTCTTTGTGTCTGCTGCCGCGGGCTAATTAAAACATGCTCTGCTTCCATCAGCAACATATTGTTGACAATATCAACAGGTGGCGCTCCTGGCGCACGCACAGGGTTCCATTAGCAACACCATGCACAGAGAAAAACCCATCTTCAAATGATCGGAAAATAAGACTAAAAATGTGTGTTCCGCAAGTATTCAGTAGGCCGTGATATTTCCGTTGCTGGGCAACTAGATTCCACAAGGCTGTGACTTGGGCGTTGGTGGAGGCGCCGGGCCAAGGTCAACTTGATCTCCGCCTAGCGGAGGCTCGTCGAACTCCCAAGTTCGGTCGTCGCAAGGGAATCAAAATCGCCATTTGTATCCCATTAAAACAACTGTTATAACAATTAAATATACTTTGTAGAAAATACGTAAAAGATTTGAAGGTCTTAAAATATGAAGATTTTTCCCTTTTGGAAGATAATTTTATTTGACGGAACACTTCATTAGTTTTCTTTCACATGGCTCCCATTTGAATAACATGTGATGTTTATGTTTAACATTGTGGAACGGACTGCGACGACCTAGCTTGGGAGTTCGAAACACTGAACTGAAACCATTTGCCAGGGCGCGCAGACGCAACCTCGTTCGTTACACTTGAATGAAGTAGTACTGCAGCTGTAAACGAGTTCATCACACACATCAGTTGACAAACAAACACGTTTCGTTTGTGATGTAAGCACGAGATACGGCATCAACATTCAGGGAAGGATTCTAGCTTTAGATACCGCAAAAACATTCAAAATGTTTTAAATAAAATTAAATCGAGTTTTTCGCCTATAATAAATTGAAGTTGTATCTTCTGTACCAGGTGTAAACTTGAAAGTTGCACTTGGTGCATATATTGAGGCTATCACAGCTGTGAACGTCGCATCGTTTGCTACGTCACTTCACGACTACGAGGTTCAACTGTTGCAATTCTCAGCGCACGTTAGCGAGACAATGGGTTCTGAGGCACAGAGGGCAAGTTGGGGGCAGGCAACGTGGCTAAATTAGGCGACAGACGGGAGATCTCGTTTTAATATATGTCCAAAACAGACGATATACCTCCTGGTTATACACTCGAAGACACACACACACGAGCCTGTAACGCGGCATCTGATTAGCTGTGGTTTAACTACACACACACACACGAGCCTGTAACGGGGCATCTGATTGGCTGACGAGCCTAGAGTCCTTGTAACGCCGTTTTTTAGTCTTAATATATGAAAGGGAAACAGGACTTTATGTTAAAATGTTTTAGACACGATTTTATTGTCTCGTAGGTAATGTGTATTAGCACCGCTGCCAACCACATTAATGCTTTCTTCGTCTAGGAAATAAATCTATTTTTATCAATTTCAGGATCACTGTAACCGTGCCAAACAAACCTAAACGTCGTGTCCGCCGCTAGAGACATGCGTGCGTGCGTACGCACGTCGAGGGTCAAGCGCGTGGGTGCGTGTGCCTTCGAGTCTACACTCTACACTGCCAAACGACACTCTACTAGACCTGTCACACGATCAACTTGTTGATTGTTAAGTAGAGAGATTTCACAAACATAACCTGTGATTGTTAGTTGTTACTACTTGAACACAAATCCAATTAAATACAAAGTCAATGTTTATTGAGAGATCTCCAAAGATTCTTTGTACTCGACGCTATGCCCACAAGAGACAGGGTCTCTTAACTTCAACATGAAAGTTAGCAATAAATCCATGTTCTACGGTCAACAAGTTGATCATAGCTACAGTTTGTTATATATAGTGATAGGCAACACATGACTAGATAATAGTTTTAGGGTCCTACCTCGGTTTTGCTGTCAAGACGAGTCCGTCAAGTTACCACACACAGTCGGTGATGCCAACCTAAACACACCAACGTTGGCTCTGTCTCTAACTGAGTAGTTACAGGCTGACCGCAACCAGTTGAAGGTTTCAACGCACTAATGTTGGTACTGCCACTGACTGGCGGCAACAGGTCGTAGAGGTGTGAAGTTAGCTCACTATGTTGGTGTTGAACTGACAGAAGATGGCAACAGGTTTCAACGCACTAATGTTGGTACTGCCACTGACTGGCGGCAACAGGTCGTAGAGGTGTGAAGTTAGCTCAGTATGTTGGTGTTGAACTGACAGAAGATGGCAACAGGTTTCAACGCACTAATGTTGGTACTGCCACTGATGGCGGCAACAGGTCGTAGAGGTGTGAAGTTAGCTCACTATGTTGGTGTTGAACTGACAGAA
Source organism: Isoperla grammatica (assembly GCA_945910005.1). NCBI lineage: Eukaryota > Metazoa > Arthropoda > Insecta > Plecoptera > Perlodidae > Isoperla > Isoperla grammatica. The sequence continues at coordinate 117,568 of OX246748.1, forward strand.
GATGGCAACAGGTTTCAACGCACTAATGTTGGTACTGCCACTGATGGCGGCAACAGGTCGTAGAGGTGTGAAGTTAGCTCACTATGTTGGTGTTGAACTGACAGAAGATGGCAACAGGTTTCAACGCACTAATGTTGGTACTGCCACTGACTGGCGGCAACAGGTCGTAGAGGTGTGAAGTTAGCTCAGTATGTTGGTGTTGAACTGACAGAAGATGGCAACAGGTTTCAACGCACTAATGTTGGTACTGTCAAGGTGAACACTAGACAGTGTTGTGCCGCGGTGACAGACTGACTGATGGCAACAGGTTGCAGTGTCACACACTCACACACACACACGCGCGCGAAGCAAGGTCGGAATTAAACAATTAGCGACGTAAGCCAAGTTGTTCGGAAGCGTTGCGATAATTAAACGAGTTAATCTTCATTTCGTCTTCGCTCGCTTTGACCTTCGACGTCGCAGCCAATGACAGGCGACGATATCGCAATGACAGCCAATCACGGGCGTATTATCACAGTCACGGCCAATCACAGGTATACTCAAGTTGCGATATCACAATCACAGTCTACTATAATTGCAAAATCACAACCAATCACAGAATAGTAAAAGTTATCGTGGTAGATCACTGGTATGAACAGAACACAGCAAAAGCTGGAAGGTGTAAGAGAATGCTCACCAAAAGGTGGCGACAAAGATGGAAGGGATTTTCCAATACTTTTATTCGTGTACCGTGTGTGTCTGTGTTTGTTGTATGTGTCTCAACCGAAAAGATGTAGAGTTGTACGAGGTCGTTTGAGGAAAGTTAAAACATTAAAGGTTCTACCACAAAAACTGTTCATACTTGAGATAAATTGTTCTCACCATGGCGCCAGCCAATCAGAAGCTGGGATTGTGCCGTTTCTTAGTAAACGCTGTAATAGGCCACATGAAAATTTTTGAAGAACAGTAACTATTCAGTAAATCCCATTGGCTTAGCTGTTAGATGCGGTTACCATCATAACGCTTGTCTCAAGGCCCAACACGTCACAGCTGGACGCAGCCAGCTGATTGGCTGACGTCATAAGTCACGCATCAAACTGACTCCATTGTTGGATCTCAGGGAAACCCGAGACAGATGCAGTGAGGCCGATCGAGAAGATGGGTTGGATGACGTCATATAAACGAGTATAATATGAACGAACTAACGTATTTTCGAGTGTTCTTTCAAATTACAAAAGTTCCTATAATTTAAACTTTTTAGAAAATTGTGTATTCAAATAGGAACTATATTCTTGTTTTTCTTTAAAATTTGGAGTCGCTAAAATTAAAAGGCAATATGATATCAATGAATTTTAAAATAATTAAGTTAAACCAGCGAGATCTTTTTACTATAATCCATGGCTTGCCTCAATTGAACCAATACGTCACGATAATGAGTTAAATTTTGCGGACCGACAGTGGTCCAACTTAGCTTCTGTAATGTACACTTGAATAAGCCACGCGCATGCACTAACATACTTGGCCAAGTGTGACTATAGTGAGTTACGACACAGGAACTGCAGCAAGACATAGGAGAGGCCCCGACCTCCAAACATCATGCAATCCACCTTTGCGATACATCTCAAAACGTTTTGGAAACATTGCGTCGCAACACACAAGCGGGAAATATCGCCGTAAAGATAAAATAGCAGAATTGCTAATAGAACAATTTTAAAATTTTCTTAACGATTTGAGAAATTAAAAACAATCATGTTACCCCGAATGGTAATCGAACTAAGGGTCTCCCGACTGTCACCAATTACCTTTTGTGACTGTTTTTTGTTTGATTTATAAAATATAAAATGTAAAATATAAAATATAGGCCTAGTTTCCCTAATAATAAGTAGTTACGTTATTGATATCGATGACATGAACGGTATTGCTATGGTTGCGAAGGTTACCTGATGACAAGGTGCTGAAGACAAGCTAAACTTGACACACTTGTGAAATATTCGCCCGCATTCTAGACGCACTTGACTTTACTTGTTGCCAACTTCGACTGACGAAAATAAATCACCGCCCCTGTTATTTACTTACAAGACCTCACCTGACTCAGTTCCACAACCGCTCACTAGTGGCGGTTCGATCCCCGGCCACGGCAGTTCCTAGCTTAGATTTGGTATCATTTTTGTCGACTTGTCCAAGCCAGGGAAGTCGCTGGTCTTCAAGATCAAATCGTAAAACATTAAAAATAATTCCACTACTGGTAAATTTAGGTAAAATACAAACATTTGCTCATTCTTGAGTATTATTGTGCAGGTATTGGATTAGGAAGGTAGTCCCCCCTTTTCCCAATAGCAACTGACACACTATTAAATAAGTAAGGTCTTAGAGATAAGCCCAACAAAAGACCTCTTGTGAATCCTGGCCCAGGATAATAATTCCGTGCAGAATCTAGTCTACCAAACTCTGGTAATGCAGACTCATTATCACCGTTTTATACTTTTTAGAGTTTCAAAAAGGTAATTTAGCGCTGTTTCATACACTGAACAGCTCAACAGGTCATCTTACTGAGTGGGCGGACAAAACAACGCACACTGTTTAGCATGATAATAACAGTTGCCATCTCGATAAACCTCGCTGCACTTGTTTCGTTCTATTGGCATGCACCGGTGCAGCACGTTGCACCAGTGCAGCAGATATATCCATTGCTCTCTACCTATGTTACATACTTGAAACAAGTCAGGCGCCTATACCATCACAAGCACTTGTTGATTGCACCCTACTTGCGCGCGCAGCACCGTAGTCAGCTGACGCATCTGTCACGCGTACCGTGGGATCGCACGAGCGCCGAGCGAAGTGTGCATGGCCAAATGAATGAATGAATGAATGAATGAATGAATGAATGAATGAATGAATAAATGAATGAATAAACGAGATTGGAGGTGCGTGGCTACTCCTATCGCGGCGATGTCATTGTTTTCAAGATAAAGCAATTTGATCAGCCGGCCTCTTAGCTGTTTCTTCATTTCACACGGAATTAGAATGCCATACGGTCATGCGGTAAAGTTGTGTTGTGTTTCTGTTGTGTTGTATTGTGTTTCTGTTGTGTTCCGTGGGTCATATTGTTGGTATTATTATAATTTGTCAACTTATAATATTTTATTTAACAGTGTGGATTGTTTTGTACTAATTACATACGTAATGTGTTTCTATGTCTAAAGTCATAAGGATTAATTCATTCTTTTTTAGATGACTCAATAACAAAATATAAAAATAAATATTAATAAGAATCGATTAAGGTTCAAGTTGTTCTCACTACATCGGAATTGTACACAACACACGTCTCGCTTAGCCTCGACACACGTGGTGGCAGCGAGGGTACCGCGACGACACAGCGATGTTGAACGCGGAGTGGCAAACAAACAACTGAGACCGCTTTAGCTTGCGGTTAGGTGCGACTTATATATAGGATGTCCGCCAATACAGGGCCCAGGTACACGTGTGCGTGCGTGTACGTGTGTGGACAGGGCCCAGGTACACGTGTGCGTGTGTGGACAGGGCCCACGTGTGATGAGCTAGCCTCCAACTAAACGGGCAATTAGGTCTGCAAGTCATCAATCACGTGACGTCACCTATACAACAATCACTGGAGACGTTGCCAGATCTGTCCTCTTTTAGATGGAGCTTACAGGAGAGTTGATGCTGCTCAAGATTAGAAGCTGTCCTGCGTCTTCTAAATGGTGCGTGCAAACAATCAAGATTGCTGCCATTCTCTTACTAAAACGTGTCTCACGTGCGCAGTGCTAAATATAGCTCTGTCGCTCTTCCTCCTCAAACGTGGGGACAATGTAGTTGGTTCCGTGTGCCCCCCCCCCCCCCCCCCACATCGTGGTGCTGGTAATTGTTTCCATCGTACTGAATGGCAGGCGTGCAAAGTGTTCGTCACGTGGGGTGTTTTCTACGAGTCAACGTAACAACTAAGCCCTGCACTGCAATGGTGCCAACCCGACGCAGCGACGATATCGTACCGTGCCTTGCGACGTGGCAACAATGTCTGAGGGAGAAAAAACTATCAATCGATTCAAGATCAACGTTTCGTCAAGAATACATCTTTCAGATATTTACTTCAATTATTTACTATTTTCCCCGGTGGAAAACGTTTAGCGACACATTTGATTCTATAGCGTCAGTTCTTGAGGTAGCCTCGTACGACAAGCAGAGCTACTTTAGATCAATTCTACTACTATATGAAGATGAAACATATAGGAGTCGTAATATGTAAGTAATGTAACGATTTCCCTCTCCAACTACCCTATCTATATCCTAGTTGTTTACTAGAGGGGCAATTTGACGTGTGTCGTACAAGCCGGAGATTAGCGCCCTCCCTATACAACATGTAGGCCTACAGATAGGCTAGACCTACAGATAGGCTAGGCCTACAGAGGAACCCGGCCACAGAGTAATAAATTCATCGTTTATTTCAGCGTCAGTGAAGAAACTAGAAATAATTATAACTCCCATGTATTAGCTTCGGTCAGGTTATTTGTGGTTCTGAGTTTGTCGCGGGAAACAGGAAACAGCGCCAGGGCCTTTGTTGTGGTGTGTACACAGAAGTGTTTAGTGAACCCCCGCCTGGCCTAATGTCTGCGCCTGCGCACGGAGACAACTTGGATGAGACAACTTGGGTGAACGGGAGGACGGAGCTGCAAGTTCGAATTGGCGAATCATTTAATTATAGTTAATTTATTACAAGTTCAGATTAATGTAAACAAACCTCTTTTAACTCTTTGGCTAAAATAGTTTCTAAACAAGTTGTTCTGTTTTCTGACAAGTTAATATATTTTAGGGCTAAAATAATGAAAGTGTTAAATAATATGAGATAGTGTTGATGTAAAAAAATGAGTTGACTATGTACATCTATGTAGCTACATTTATTGTGATCCTAACAAATTTTGTGTTATTTTCAGGTTGTATTACATTTGCACTTGTGGAGTTTAAATACTCTGTTGTAAATAAAGGCAATAATAATAATTATTATTAGTATTATTATTAGCACGACGCAACCAGTATTATAAATATGTAGCGTTTTTTATCAACAGACTGACAAGATATTGTTATAATATTGTATCCGTATTAGATTGTATACGTATAGATTGTATACGTACTAGATTGTATTGTATCCGTACTAGATTGTATACGTACTAGATTGTATTGTATCCGTACTAGATTGTATCCGTACTAGATTGTATTGTATACGTACTAGAGAGCTAGAGCAAAACCGATTGTTATCTGTCATGTCAGGACAGGAAGCCTCGCTTAGCGCGCGCTGGACGGGCGTCTTTGAGCGTCAGGACGCCACCGCGTTTAGCGTCACGACGCCAGCGCACGCAAGTCGTACGTGGACGGGCGTCTTTTGAGCGTCATGACGCCACCGCACGCAAGTCGTATGTGGACGGGCGTCTTTGAGCGTCATGACGCCACCGAACGCAAGTCGTATCTGGACGGGCGTCTTTGAGCGTCGCGACGCCACCACGCGCCAGTCGTATGTGGACGGGCGTCTTTGAGCGTCATGACGCCACCGCACGCAAGTCGTATGTGGACGGGCGTCTTTGAGCGTCATGACGCCACCGCACGCAAGTCGTATCTGGACGGGCGTCTTTGAGCGTCATGACGCCACCGCTCTGAGCGTCATGACGCCACCGCTCGCAAGTCGTATGTGGACGGGCGTCTTTGAGCGTCATGACGCCACCGCTTTGAGCGTCAATACGCCATCGCGCGCAAGTCGTATGTTGACGGGCGTCTTTGAGCGTCATGACGCCACCGCGCGCAAGTCGTATGTGGACGGGCGTCTTTGAGCGTCATGAAGCCACCACGCGCAAGTCGTATGTGGACGGGCGTCTTTGAGCGTCATGACGCCACCGCACGCAAGTCGTATGTGGACGGGCGTCTTTGAGCGTCACGACGCCACCACGCGCAAGTCGTACGTGGACGGGCGTCTTTGAGCGTCATGACGCCACCGCACGCAAGTCGTATGTGGACGGGCGTCTTTGAGCGTCATGACGCCACCGCTCGCAAGTCGTATGTGGACGGGCGTCTTTGAGCGTCATGACGCCACCGCACGCAAGTCGTATGTGGACGGGCGTCTTTGAGCGTCATGACGCCACCGCACGCAAGTCGTATGTGGACGGGCGTCTTTGAGCGTCATGACGCCACCACACGCAAGTCGTATGTGGACGGGCGTCTTTGAGCGTCATGACGCCACCGCACGCAAGTCGTATGTGGACGGGCGTCTTTGAGCGTCATGACGCCACCGCACGCAAGTCGTATGTGGACGGGCGTCTTTGAGCGTCATGACGCCACCACACGCAAGTCGTATGTGGACGGGCGTCTATGAGCGTCATGACGCCACCGCTCGCAAGTCGTATGTGGACGGGCGTCTTTGAGCGTCACGACGCCACCGCGCGCAAGTCGTATGTGGACGGGCGTCTTTGAGCGTCATGACGCCACCACGCGCAAGTCGTATGTGGACGGGCGTCTTTGAGCGTCATGACGCCACCGCACGCAAGTCGTATGTGGACGGGCGTCTTTGAGCGTCATGACGCCACCGCTCGCAAGTCGTATGTAGACGGGCGTCTTAGAGCGTCATGACGCCACCGCTCGCAAGTCGTATGTGGACGGGCGTCTGTGAGCGTCGCGACGCCACCGCGCGCAAGTCGTATGTGGACGGGCGTCTATGAGCGTCATGACGCCACCGCTCGCAAGTCGTATGTGGACGGGCGTCTTAGAGCGTCACGACGCCACTGCGCGCAAGTCGTATGTGGACGGGCGTCTTTGAGCGTCGCGACGCCACCGCGCGCAAGTCGTATGTGGACGGGCGTCTATGAGCGTCATGACGCCACCACGCGCAAGTCGTATGTGGACGGGCGTCTTTGAGCGTCATGACGCCACCACGCGCAAGTCGTATGTGGACGGGCGTCTTAGAGCGTCATGACGCCACCGCTCGCAAGTCGTATGTAGACGGGCGTCTTAGAGCGTCATGACCAGTGGCGTATCCAGGAATTCGGAAAGGGGGGGGTTTCAACCGATATTATAGAGAGTGGAGCCGAAACATAATTGGAGTTCCGGGGGGCTTGCCCCCCCGAAAAAATTCTCGTCAAGGTCATTTTAGTGCAAATCTGTGCGTTTTACAGCGGCCAACTTAAACAAGATTACTCAGTTTCTGGCAACACATTTTTTCCTTGGCACCGCTAATAAAAGGAACCTCAATCAATAATTTGCATATTTTTCGTATAGCTTTTGCTTACATACAATGATTATAAAGTAAAACATCTAACTGTCTATTGAAATACTGTCTATTGATACTGTCTATTGAAATGTTAACGGTCATTTTCCATGTTTCCTTTGCAAAAGGGGGGGGTTTTGTCCCCCCCTCCCCCCCCCCGTGTATACGCCACTGGTCATGACGCCACCGCTCGCAAGTCGTATGTGGACGGGCGTCTTAGAGCGTCATGACGCCACCGCACGCAAGTCGTATGTGGACGGGCGTCTTTGAGCGTCATGACGCCACCGCACGCAAGTCGTATGTGGACGGGCGTCTTTGAGCGTCATGACGCCACCACACGCAAGTCGTATGTGGACGGGCGTCTTAGAGCGTCATGACGCCACCACACGCAAGTCGTATGTGGACGGGCGTCTTTAAGCGTCATGACGCCACCGCTCGCAAGTCGTATGTGGGCGGGCGTCTTTGAGCGTCATGACGCCACCGCTCGCCAGTCGTATGTGGGCGGGCGTCTTTGAGCGTCATGACGCCACCGCTCGCAAGTCGTATGTGGACGGCCGTCTTTGAGCGTCATGACGCCACCGCTCGCAAGTCGTATGTGGACGGGCGTCTTTGAGCGTCATGACGCCACCGCTCGCAAGTCGTATGTGGGCGGGCGTCTTTGAGCGTCATGACGCCACCGCTCGCAAGTCGTATGTAGACGGGCGTCTTAGAGCGTCGCGACGCCACCGCACGCAAGTCGTATGTGGACGGGCGTCTTTGAGCGTCATGACGCCACCGCTCGCAAGTCGTATGTGGACGGGCGTCTTTGAGCGTCATGACGCCACCGCTCGCAAGTCGTATGTGGGCGGGCGTCTTTGAGCGTCATGACGCCACCGCTCGCAAGTCGTATGTGGGCGGGCGTCTTTGAGCGTCATGACGCCACCGCTCGCAAGTCGTATGTGGACGGGCGTCTTTGAGCGTCATGACGCCACCGCTCGCAAGTCGAATGTGGGCGGGCGTCTTTGAGCGTCATGACGCCACCGCTCGCAAGTCGTATGTAGACGGGCGTCTTAGAGCGTCACGACGCCACTGCGCGCAAGTCGTATGGGGACGGGCGTCTTTGAGCGTCATGACGCCACCGCTCGCAAGTCGTATGTGGACGGGCGTCTTAGAGCGTCACGACGCCACTGCGCGCAAGTCGTATGGGGACGGGCGTCTTTGAGCGTCATGACGCCACCGCTCGCAAGTCGTATGTGGACGGGCGTCTATGAGCGTCATGACGCCACCACGCGCAAGTCGTATGTGGACGGGCGTCTTTGAGCGTCATGACGCCACCACGCGCAAGTCGTATGTGGACGGGCGTCTTAGAGCGTCATGACGCCACCGCTCGCAAGTCGTATGTAGACGGGCGTCTTAGAGCGTCATGACGCCACCGCTCGCAAGTCGTATGTGGACGGGCGTCTTAGAGCGTCACGACGCCACTGCGCGCAAGTCGTATGTGGACGGGCGTCTTTGAGCGTCGCGACGCCACCGCGCGCAAGTCGTATGTGGACGGGCGTCTTTGAGCGTCGCGACGCCACCGCGCGCAAGTCGTATGTGGACGGGCGTCTTTGAGCGTCATGACGCCACCGCTCGCAAGTCGTATGTGGACGGGCGTCTTTGAGCGTCACGACGCCAGCGCGCGCAAATCGTATGTGGACGGGCGTCTTTGAGCGTCGCGACGCCACCACGCGCAAGTCGTATGTGGACGGGTGTCTTTGAGCGTCACGACGCCACCGCGTTTAGCGTCGCGACGCCACCGCGCGCAAATCGTATGTGGACGGGCGTCTTTGAGCGTCGCGACGCCACCACGCGCAAGTCGTATGTGGACGGGTGTCTTTGAGCGTCACGACGCCACCGCGTTTAGCGTCGCGACGCCACCGCGCGCAAGTCGTATGTGGACGGGCGTCTTTGAGCGTCATGACGCCACCGCTCGCAAGTCGTATGTGGACGGGCGTCTTTGAGCGTCACGACGCCAGCGCGCGCAAATCGTATGTGGACGGGCGTCTTTGAGCGTCGCGACGCCACCACGCGCAAGTCGTATGTGGACGGGTGTCTTTGAGCGTCACGACGCCACCGCGTTTAGCGTCGCGACGCCACCGCGCGCAAGTCGTATGTGGACGGGCGTCTTTGAGCGTCGCGACGCCACCGCGCGCAAGTCGTATGTGGACGGGCGTCTTTGAGCGTCATGACGCCACCGCTCGCAAGTCGTATGTGGACGGGCGTCTTTGAGCGTCACGACGCCAGCGCGCGCAAATCGTATGTGGACGGGCGTCTTTGAGCGTCGCGACGCCACCACGCGCAAGTCGTATGTGGACGGGTGTCTTTGAGCGTCACGACGCCACCGCGTTTAGCGTCGCGACGCCACCACGCGCAAGTCGTATGTGGACGGGTGTCTTTGAGCGTCACGACGCCACCGCGTTTAGCGTCGCGACGCCACCGCGCGCAAGTCGTATGTGGGCGGGCGTCTTTGAGCATCATGACGCCACCGCTCGCAAGTCGTATGTGGGCGGGCGTCTTTGAGCGTCATGACGCCACCGCTCGCAAGTCGTATGTGGACGGGCGTCTTTGAGCGTCATGACGCCACCGCGCGCAAGTCGTATGTGGACGGGCGTCTTTGAGCGTCATGACGCCACCGCTCGCAAGTCGTATGTGGACGGGCGTCTTTGAGCGTCATGACGCCACCGCTCGCAAGTCGTATGTGGACGGGCGTCTTAGAGCGTCATGACGCCACCGCTCGCAAGTCGTATGTAGACGGGCGTCTTAGAGCGTCATGACGCCACCGCTCGCAAGTCGTATGTGGACGGGCGTCTTAGAGCGTCACGACGCCACTGCGCGCAAGTCGTATGTGGACGGGCGTCTTTGAGCGTCGCGACGCCACCGCGCGCAAGTCGTATGTGGACGGGCGTCTTTGAGCGTCGCGACGCCACCGCTCGCAAGTCGTATGTGGACGGGCGTCTTTGAGCGTCACGACGCCAGCGCGCGCAAATCGTATGTGGACGGGCGTCTTTGAGCGTCGCGACGCCACCACGCGCAAGTCGTATGTGGACGGGTGTCTTTGAGCGTCACGACGCCACCGCGTTTAGCGTCACGACGCCAGCGCGCGCAAGTTGTATGTGGACGGGCGTCTTTGAGCGTCGCGACGCCACCGCACGCAAGTCGTATGTGGACGGGCGTCTTTGAGCGTCATGACGCCACCGCACGCAAGTCGTATGTGGACGGGCGTCTTTGAGCGTCGCGACGCCACCGCGCGCAAGTCGTATGTGGACGGGCGTCTTTGAGCGTCGCGACGCCAACAACATAATTGGCCGATATTAGTGTTATGACACGCAAGACTTGTTCAAAGGAACTATTAACCGGGGGCGACCTCGCCAACAGTCTTGCCAAACGTTATTTATAGCTTCATTTGTAGCGACGTGGCATCACCGCCTCCCACCCATGCGTCCCTGAAGACAGGGTCAGTCGGGACACTAAGGTAACGACCTATTATATAGTAAACAGGCAAACCGGTAGCCATATTGGATCAGCCATGACAAAAAATACGTGTCTCGCATTGCTGTTATTTCAATGGCCTCAGGCAGTGGAATACCGCTTTAAGTGGCACTAATACCAGAAACGATTATTAGAAAATGCTGAAGATCCCGAGAGAGAGTGAAAGATTGATTGATTGATTGATTGATTAAAATCTATTATTAAAAGGCGGGATTAAGGCTAGCGAAACCTTATCTTCCATCCAACAAATCCATCCAAAAAGAGAGAGAGAGAGAGAGAGAGAGAGAGAGAGAGAGAGAGAGAGAGAGAGAGAGAGAGAGAGAGAGAGAGAGAGAGAGAGAGAGAGAGAGAGAGAGATTAACTTATTCATCAATTAATTCATTTTAATACATGAAATAGGCACTTCGTAGCTTTTACAAAAAAAAACATCTGTACTGAATTATAGGTAGCATTTGTGTCTGGCGAATATTATAGTTATGGGAATAAACTCAATATATTAGTCGGATCGTGCACTTTGTGATAAAGGCACCAAACTTTCCTCAAAGGAAGATACTGTACTAAGGATCATTTCTGAGGGCGGTGCCACGAGCTTAGGTATCTAACATAACTTAAGTTCAAGTTTAAGTTTTACGTTGCAGACGTTCGGAAAGTAATTGTTTGGGGCTACGATATTAATTTTAGAAACATATGTATCTGAAAGAATCTGTGTATTGATGTGTGTTTAGAAACCGTCATAAAATTGAAGATTGCCGATTGCTATGATAATATGAACTCGAAGTCATGAAGCCATGTCAAGAGGTGTGCGTTGCCTTTTCTTATACGTTGCCACTTTACTTATCTGAAGTCGATCCGAGCAATACTTGCAGAAGCAACACTACGCGTGGGGTATTTTCAGTGGCTTGTTCCCCGCGCGCGCTAGGCTGAATGCTTCGTAACCGCTTTCTCGCAGCTCGATTCGCCCCGTAATTCGCGGACCAAGGCCCAGTATTAGGAAGATCGGATAAATATTTATTAAGTTAGTGTCTTGTTTTCACCAAGGCAACCGTGCCGTAGCCATACGGTCCGGTTTGCTCTACGACGAACAGTTGTCGTTACCAAGCTTAACCCCAATCAGGACAATACTATCTATATAGTTACGGGAATAAGCTTAATATATCAGCCGGGTCGTGCTTTTGTTGATTAAAGCACTAAACTTCGCTCTGGGCGGGCACTATACTCGGCCCTGAAGGTACATAGTAAGTCAGGGACGGCTTTAATAATGACGTCACAAATGGGCGCGCTACAGCAACGAGCTACTGCACGAGCTACATTAGGAGAAATGGAGACCATTTTGAGACTTTCGCTTGCGAAATGTGATAAACGACTCGCGGCCAATGTTTCTAGCACTGGCTGTAGCTCGTAGCGTCTATCTCCACCCCTACAGGGAGGTGAGTCTTGAGTCCACACTCACACAACACGACTTCCTGAGTCGGTTTAGCCGAGCACGTGCGTCGTTACGGAGGTGTAGCGGGAAGTCTTTAGGATGCGAAGGGCAGGGGTTCGAACCCAACTCGAGTGTAGTTGAAGCAGGGCACTGCTACACGTCCGTACGGGCTCGCCATGCCAACCGTAGACACGCGCCGTCTCGATTAACCTCGTTGCTACGTTTGGTGGAGGCGCCGGTCCCATGTTTTGTGCCTAACTGTACGTGGCTTCACGAAGCGTGATGTCACAGCCGGTTGGTTTAGTACTGTGTTATGTGAGTCGCTTGAAATGAAAGCCGTAAACCCCGTGTTAACTGTCCACGAGGCAGTTTGGGAACAATATCAATGTTATATATAGCTGGGACGCAATTTGGCGCAACCTAGCTGTAACAATTATCTGGGGTAAGTGTTCGACACATTTAATTGAATATAATCGTCACATAGTGATTCGCTTTCTCGCAAGGACATGTTGGCAATATACCTTCTCATCAACGTATGTTAAAAGCTGGCATTAGGTATGTAGCGCTAACGTGTATAATGACTATACACTTATAACTGGTTTCACTATGGCAATTCCACCAATCAAAAGCTTTGATATTATGCTTTGTTGATATAATGAATAGAGGTATTCATTATACAAGCCTCAATAGCATACAGTGTTCTAACAATACATGGTTTAGGCACGTGGCGCACTCCTGCCGAGGGCCGTGAGCTCAACGCACAACCATGTGTCAAGGTCTCCCAGCATCCCCTCTGCCGCGATCAGCCGTGAGGGTTGAGGGGAAAGACAAGGCACACTGAGCCACAAGATACCTCCACGATGGGAAGAAAACCTCTGCGCATTATTCAAATAAGAATCAGAAATCCCTGCAGAACATTAAAGTACGACTGACACAGCACCCTATACACAAGATTTAAATAAACACAAAGTATAATAATATTCAGTCTTCAAAGCCGTTTATCGAACCGAACGTTCGTTAAACTCGATGCTTCAACTTAGTTACTTCAATATGAATGACACAAATAACCTTGAATTTCTACATAAGTGCAAAACAAATTAATATAAATGAAACAGAAGATAGCACACATAATCTTCGTCCATGATACAGGTTATTAATCACAATACGTGGTATAAATAAATATAGACGAGCACAAGAAGTATCGCCACCAGTTGAACATTTGTGACGTGCTACGCGGAACGAAACCTCAGAGATAACCGCAGTTGATTACTTGGACGATGTCCTTACCTCCAAGGATGCTGCGTGAATCCAGGACACGTGTCCTCGCAGTTCAGGCAGGCTTGGCCTTCGATCACCTCCTGAATCAGGATACCCTGCAACACACAAACCAAACCAGGATAGATTCCAACTCTTTTCATGTAACATTCAGGATTGAGTTAGATCCGTGAGTCAAACAGGGAACAATGTATTGTGTTAATTCTGCCGTCCAACCGGTAGAGTGTGCAGGGGCAATACAAGCGCCACAAGTAATGTCACTAGAACCTGTTGCGAACTCATGTTCACAAGCGACCCCCCCCCCCCCCCCCCCCACAGTTCAGGCATTGTCCCTATTGTGAACCTGGGTTGGGGAATGAATTGGGTTTTAGAGCACACAACCGCATCATTCAATTCAATTTATTTATTTATCGGCAACATTGCCCCACAAGTGCGTTACAATAAAACAAGAATAATAATTAGAAAAAGCACACAAAATGATGACCCCAAACATCTCCATATAAAGCACACTCGGCAATACGAGCGTCGTATCAGGGCCCTTCCATCATCATCCCTATCTGCTTCAAAAAGTGTCCCCATTTGCTTGAGTTCAAGTTGAAAGAGACGTTTAGTTGCCTAAAACGGAAGTTTATGCTACAAAATGTGTTCTTGGAGTATAATGTTTTTTTTTAAATGTGTATTTGAAGTGCTGAAAAACCAACAATAGATCATTTTCAAAATTGATTAAGGACCCTTTAGACTGAGTTAATCAAATCTTCAATGGCAACAATAAAAACTAGCGATCAAATGTTATGCCAAGGTTCATATTTCATTGTTGTGCATTGTTGTAATTGAAGAGGACCGTGATTACCTCTATCTAAGGGTCCTGGATCAATTTTGAAAATCATCTACAGGTGCAATGGCAATGTTTCTGAATGTAAAAGCATTGCCAACAGTAAGGAAATGTAAAAAAACAAAGTTGCACCGCGTGCCAGTATTCAGCGGCTAATTGCTTGCAAGCGGAGTAGGCGGTACAAATCTCCGCTGACTTCGCTTGCAAGCGATTCATACGGCCAGCGGAAAAAGCAGATTGATTTCGGGACAGTGATTAAACAACCCGGTTCTTGAATCAATGGGCTAACTAAGCGAAGGCAGCCGCTGAATGTTGGCTGCACGTCTTGCCGGAGTGTTGGCACGACCGAACGAGGAGCGGAACTCGCCCTCCGCGCGATCTGTTGCGGACACACCGAACTACGGAGTAGGCGGTAAACGAGGCATCGCTTTGAATGTAGCAACAACAAGGACGGATGTGTAAATGCAGGCTAAGGCAGCAGTGGGCCCAACCAAACGGTGCCGGGCCCTGAACCTGGACCGTCTGCATGGAGAGTACAGTGTTGGTAACAAGTGAACGCAATGATGAGGCTACGGCAGCAGTGGGCCCAACCAAACGGTGCCGGGCCCTGAACCTGGACCGTCTGCATGGAGAGTACAGTGTTGGTAACAAGTGAACGCAATGATGAGGCTACGGCAGCAGTGGGCCCAACCAAACGGTGCCGGGCACTGAACCTGGACCGTCTGCATGGAGAGTACAGTGTTGGTAACAAGTGAACGCAATGATGAGGCTACGGCAGCAGTGGGCCCAACCAAACGGTGCCGGGCACTGAACCTGGACCGTCTGCATGGAGAGTACAGTGTTGGTAACAAGTGAACGCAATGATGAGGCTACGGCAGCAGTGGGCCCAACCAAACGGTGCCGGGCACTGAACCTGGACCGTCTGCATGGAGAGTACAGTGTTGGTAACAAGTGAACGCAATGATGAGGCTACGGCAGCAGTGGGCCCAACCAAACGGTGCCGGGCACTGAACCTGGACCGTCTGCATGGAGAGTACAGTGTTGGTAACAAGTGAACGCAACGATGAGGCTACGGCAGCAGTGGGCCCAACCAAACGGTGCCGGGCACTGAACCTGGACCGTCTGCATGGAGAGTACAGTGTTGGTAACAAGTGAACGCAATGATGAGGCTACGGCAGCAGTGGGCCCAACCAAACGGTGCCGGGCACTGAACCTGGACCGTCTGCATGGAGAGTACAGTGTTGGTAACAAGTGAACGCAATGATGAGGCTACGGCAGCAGTGGGCCCAACCAAACGGTGCCGGGCACTGAACCTGGACCGTCTGCATGGAGAGTACAGTGTTGGTAACAAGTGAACGCAATGATGAGGCTACGGCAGCAGTGGGCCCAACCAAACGGTGCCGGGCACTGAACCTGGACCGTCTGCATGGAGAGTACAGTGTTGGTAACAAGTGAACGCAATGATGAGGCTAAGGCAGCAGTGGGCCCAACCAAACGGTGCCGGGCCCTGAACCTGGACCGTCTGCATGGAGAGTACAGTGTTGGTAACAAGTGAACGCAACGATGAGGCTACGGCAGCAGTGGGCCCAACCAAACGGTGCCGGGCACTGAACCTGGACCGTCTGCATGGAGAGTACAGTGTTGGTAACAAGTGAACGCAACGATGAGGCTACGGCAGCAGTGGGCCCAACCAAACGGTGCCGGGCACTGAACCTGGACCGTCTGCATGGAGAGTACAGTGTTGGTAACAAGTGAACGCAATGATGAGGCTACGGCAGCAGTGGGCCCAACCAAACGGTGCCGGGCACTGAACCTGGACCGTCTGCATGGAGAGTACAGTGTTGGTAACAAGTGAACGCAACGATGAGGCTACGGCAGCAGTGGGCCCAACCAAACGGTGCCGGGCACTGAACCTGGACCGTCTGCATGGAGAGTACAGTGTTGGTAACAAGTGAACGCAATGATGAGGCTACGGCAGCAGTGGGCCCAACCAAACGGTGCCGGGCACTGAACCTGGACCGTCTGCATGGAGAGTACAGTGTTGGTAACAAGTGAACGCAATGATGAGGCTACGGCAGCAGTGGGCCCAACCAAACGGTGCCGGGCACTGAACCTGGACCGTCTGCATGGAGAGTACAGTGTTGGTAACAAGTGAACGCAACGATGAGGCTACGGCAGCAGTGGGCCCAACCAAACGGTGCCGGGCACTGAACCTGGACCGTCTGCATGGAGAGTACAGTGTTGGTAACAAGTGAACGCAATGATGAGGCTACGGCAGCAGTGGGCCCAACCAAACGGTGCCGGGCACTGAACCTGGACCGTCTGCATGGAGAGTACAGTGTTGGTAACAAGTGAACGCAATGATGAGGCTACGGCAGCAGTGGGCCCAACCAAACGGTGCCGGGCACTGAACCTGGACCGTCTGCATGGAGAGTACAGTGTTGGTAACAAGTGAACGCAATGATGAGGCTACGGCAGCAGTGGGCCCAACCAAACGGTGCCGGGCACTGAACCTGGACCGTCTGCATGGAGAGTACAGTGTTGGTAACAAGTGAACGCAATGATGAGGCTAAGGCAGCAGTGGGCCCAACCAAACGGTGCCGGGCCCTGAACCTGGACCGTCTGCATGGAGAGTACAGTGTTGGTAACAAGTGAACGCAACGATGAGGCTACGGCAGCAGTGGGCCCAACCAAACGGTGCCGGGCACTGAACCTGGACCGTCTGCATGGAGAGTACAGTGTTGGTAACAAGTGAACGCAACGATGAGGCTACGGCAGCAGTGGGCCCAACCAAACGGTGCCGGGCACTGAACCTGGACCGTCTGCATGGAGAGTACAGTGTTGGTAACAAGTGAACGCAATGATGAGGCTACGGCAGCAGTGGGCCCAACCAAACGGTGCCGGGCACTGAACCTGGACCGTCTGCATGGAGAGTACAGTGTTGGTAACAAGTGAACGCAACGATGAGGCTACGGCAGCAGTGGGCCCAACCAAACGGTGCCGGGCACTGAACCTGGACCGTCTGCATGGAGAGTACAGTGTTGGTAACAAGTGGACGCAACGATGACCGGAGTGAAACGGTTGCGCCACTGTGGTTGCGCACTATATAACCGCGCAGCTGTACACACAATCTGCGGCCCACAAACAGTCAGCAACGACGGTCATCGAGAACAGCACTGCATGGCACACCCCATGAAGAACAAGCTTGAGTGTTCCATTCATTATACCAACACTATTTACTATCCACACTAGCATTGTATGCTGCAACCCCTATATAGGGGCGCCCGGTGTTTATTTATTTCACCGTATGATTTGTACATAATACAAATATTGGTATAAACTATACAAAATAACTATACATACAAAATAAAATATACATACAAATCTATAAAACTACAAAATACATTAAGAAATAACAATAAGGATGGGTAAGAGAAACAGGAATTTAAGTTGTTAGTTATCAAAAAATTCTTTTAAAGTGTAAAATGGTTTGTTTTCTATATGGGAAATAGCGTGCACGAAACTGTTACCAGGCAACAAGGGGCGCCCCTGGGGGTAGGGGACAAAGTTGTGTAGGCTACTGTGCAACAATATTATTTATTACCATATACGTACTACGTATTAGACTTGGTTCGTATTTGAGTTCGAATGACAATTAGTACGGAAATGGTTGCGAATTTGAACTAGTCAGTTTTTTCATTCGTTCGGATCCGAGCCTTCTGATTGGTCCAGCCAGAACGAGACTTAAATTACTTATGAGTTCGACGAGCCTCGCCAGGGGATTTGAATTAATTTTTACTGAAGTGAATGCAACCGTAACCTCTTCAGTATCTATCTGTGTGGATTGCATCCACCGCCATCTATTGAAGACCTTGGCTTGCATGTTCTTGTAATATAGATGGCAGTGGCTGCAACCTCACTGCCATCTAGAGGCCCTTGGCTCGCATGTTCTTGTAATATAGATGGCAGTGGCTGCAACCTCACTGCCATCTAGAGGCCCTTGGCTCGCATGTTCTTGTAATATAGATGGCAGTAGCTGCAACCTCACTGCCATCTAGAGGCCCTTGGCTCGCATGTTCTTGTAATATAGATGGCAGTGGCTGCAACCTCACTGCCATCTAGAGGCCCTTGGCTCGCATGTTCTTGTAATATAGATGGCAGTGGCTGCAACCTCACTGCCATCTAGAGGCCCTTGGCTCGCATGTTCTTGTAATATAGATGGCAGTGGCTGCAACCTCACTGCCATCTAGAGGCCCTTGGCTCGCATGTTCTTGTAATATAGATGGCAGTGGCTGCAACCTCACTGCCATCTAGAGGCCCTTGGCTCGCATGTTCTTGTAATATAGATGGCAGTAGCTGCAACCTCACTGCCATCTAGAGGCCCTTGGCTCGCATGTTCTTGTAATATAGATGGCAGTGGCTGCAACCTCACTGCCATCTAGAGGCCCTTGGCTCGCATGTTCTTTTAATATAGATGGCAGTGGCTGCAACCTCACTGCCATCTAGAGGCCCTTGGCTCGCATGTTCTTGTAATATAGATGGCAGTGGCTGCAACCTCACTGCCATCTAGAGGCCCTTGGCTCGCATGTTCTTGTAATATAGATGGCAGTGGCTGCAACCTCACTGCCATCTAGAGGCCCTTGGCTCGCATGTTCTTGTAATATAGATGGCAGTGGCTGCAACCTCACTGCCATCTAGAGGCCCTTGGCTCGCATGTTCTTGTAATATAGATGGCAGTGGCTGCAACCTCACTGCCATCTAGAGGCCCTTGGCTCGCATGTTCTTTTAATATAGATGGCAGTGGCTGCAACCTCACTGCCATCTAGCTCGCATGTTCTTTTAATATAGATGGCAGTGGCTGAAACAATTCACGCTACGTTATTAAAACGGGAGAATCATTGACCAAGACAAATTAATTGACGCCTGTGTCGGAACTAATTACGACTAAAAGGTAAATAATGAAGTGAAAGCCTCTATTGTTCGTCAAATAGAAATATTTCACTCATTTTTTATTACTTTAACAATATTATGAAAACGTTATCCAACATCATTATCGGTTTAAATACTGTAGCCAGCGGCTTGGTAGTTCCTGCCAAGATGGCATAAGTCAAAACGTCGTCTAGATTAGCAGTGTTGCCAAAACATGAGACATGAAGAGCAGCTGACTATGAGTAAACAATGTGTGCGAGATGTAAAGGAGAGAGGGGGGGGAGAGAGAGAGAGAGAGAGAGAGAGAGAGAGAGAGAGAGAGAGAATGGCTAATCGTGATAAACATTTGTATGACGCTATAGTTTTCTTACGTGACGTAGCTTTGTACAATATCTAGTCCAGGCAAGGCAGTCCTTGGGCGTGGCCGGTTAGACACTGTAGGTGGGTGGGGTGGGGTGGGTAGTGGGTAGTGGGTAGTGGCAGTGGTCGAATTGGGGGAGGGGATTCGGTGGGATACCATCCCCTCAAAAGAAATTGATTGATTTAGCTATCCCCTTGTATTTGTGACCAACCCCCCAGAAGAGAGCAACTGCCTTCACCATGCCTATCCACACAATAAGTAACTTGTTATAAAACGTCAAAATAATACGTCGTTTTAAAAGATCAACAGCACAGTTGAATCAATACAATCGATGGGGGAAACTATAAATAATCAAAGTGAACACCTACACACTACTGTGTAGACCATACATGGGGTACTAAAGCCACAGGGCAATGAGAGACTCACACGTTGTAAGTAATGACTTGTGTTTGTTGGACGCCCACAGGTTGCTATGTTGTGCAGGTAATAAACATGAGGTGACACTCTATGTAGAACCTACTAGAGAGCTGCTGCAGTGAAAACACTTTCAATGTGATCCTGCGTTGGGATAACTCGTTTTATTTTCAGTTTCAGAATCGACTCGTAGCCTACCCCGGGCCAACGGCTTTTCTCTTTGATCACGAATACTAGGGTGTCCAGACGACGCCCCCCCCCCCCCCCCCCCACCTTCCCTCACAGAACACAACGTAATCGTAGTGCATATTATGGTCGAAGTTATGGGATGTAAGATTTGTTAACCAATATTCTCCGGGGACCCAGGCCTCACCCCCCCCCCCCCACAATGTTCAGTATACACCCAGTTACCTCTCCTCTTTTGTATTGCTTTATAAATTGTTTTCCCGGGCACGAAATACTTGCAAGGTGGCGAGGCATGCAAGAAGTGTCTTACCGCGCTCCTGTACTCCCACACCGGGCATGAAATACTTGCAAGGTGCGAGGTATGCAACAAGTGTCTTACCGCGCTCCTGTACTCCCATGCAACAAGTGTCTTACCGCGCTCCTGTACTCCCATGCAAGAAGTGTTCTTACCGCGCTCCTGTACTCCCACACCGGGCATGAAATACTTGCAAGGTGCGAGGTATGCAACAAGTGTCTTACCGCGCTCCTGTACTCCCACAGCGGCATGAAGGTATGCAACAAGTGTCTTACCGCGCTCCTGTACTCCCACAGCGGGCATCAAGGTATGCAACAAGTGTCTTACCCGCGCTCCTGTACTCCCATGCAACAAGTGTCTTACCCGCGCTCCTGTACTCCCACAGCGGGCATGAAGGTATGCAACAAGTGTCTTACCGCGCTCCTGTACTCCCACAGCGGGCATGAAGGTATGCAACAAGTGTCTTACCGCGCTCCTGTACTCCCATGCAACAAGTGACTTACCGCGCTCCTGTACTCCCACAGCGGGCATGAAGGTATGCAACAAGTGTCTTACCGCGCTCCTGTACTCCCACACGGGCATGAAATACTTGCAAGGTGCGAGGTATGCAACAAGTGTCTTACCGCGCTCCTGTACTCCCATGCAACAAGTGTCTTACCGCGCTCCTGTACTCCCATGCAAACAAGTGTCCTTACCGCGCTCCTGTACTCCCACAACGGGCATGAAATACTTGCAAGGTTGCGGAGGTATGCAACAAGTGTCTTACCGCGCTCCTGTACTCCCACAGCGGGCATGAAGGTATGCAACAAGTGTCTTACCGCGCTCCTGTACTCCCAAACCGGGCATGAAATACTTGCAAGGTGCGAGGTATGCAACAAGTGTCTTACCGCGCTCCTGTACTCCCACAGCGGGCATGAAATACTTGCAAGGTGCGAGGTATGCAACAAGTTGTCTTACCGCGCTCCTGTACTCCCATGCAACAAGTGTCTTTACCGCGCTCCTGTACTCCCACAGCGGGCATGAAGGTATGCCAACAAGTGTCTTACCGCGCTCCTGTACTCCCATGCAACAAGTGTCTTACCGCGCTCCTGTACTCCCCACAGCGGGCATGAAGGTATGCAACAAGTGTCCTTACCGCGCTCCTGTACTCCCACAGCGGGCATGAAGGTATGCAACAAGTGTCTTAAACCGCGATCCTGTACTCCCACAGCGGGCATGAAATACTTGCAAGGTGCGAGGTATGCAACATTAGTGTCTTACCGCGCTCCTGTATTCCCACAGCGGGCATGAAGGTATGCAACAAGTGTCCTTACCGCGCTCCTGTACTCCCACAGCGGGCATGAAATACTTGCAAGGTGCGAGGTATGCAACAAGTGTCTTACCGCGGCTCCTGTACTCCCACAGCGGGCATGAAGGGTATGCAACAAGTGTCTTACCCGCGCCTCCTGTACTCCCACAGCGGGCATGAAGGTATGCAACAAGTGTCCTTACCGCGCTCCTGTACTCCCACAGCGGGCATGAAGGTATGCAACAAGTGTCTTACCGCGCTCCTGTACTCCCACAGCGGGCATGAAGGTATGCAACAAGTGTCTTACCGCGCTCCTGTACTCCCATGCATACAAGTGTCTTACCGCGCTCTCCTGTACTCCCATGCAACAAGTGTCTTACCGCCCTCCTGTACTCCCACAGCGGGCATGAAGGTATGCAACAAGTGTCTTACCGCGCTCCTGCACTCCCATGCAACAAGTGTCTTACCGCGCTCCTGTAGTCCCACAGCGGGGCATGAAGGTATGCAACAAGTGTCTTACCGCGCTCCTGTACTCCCAATGCAACAAGTGTCTTACCGCGCTCCTGTACTCCCACAGCGGGCATGAAGGTATGCAACAAGTGTCTTACCGCGCTCCTGTACTCCCATGCAACAAGTGTCTTACCGCGCTCCTGTACTCCCACAGCGGGCATGAAGGTATGCAACAAGTGTCTTACCGCGCTCCTGTACTCCCATGCAACAAGTGTCTTACCGCGCTCCTGTACTCCCACAGCGGGCATGAAGGTATGCAACAAGTGTCTTACCGCGCTCCTGTACTCCCATGCAACAAGTGTCTTACCGCGCTCCTGTACTCCCATGCAACAAGTGTCTTACCGCGCTCCTGCACTCCCACAGCGGGCATGAAGGTATGCAACAAGTGTCTTACCGCGCTCCTGCACTCCCACAGCGGGCATGAAATACTTGCAAGGTGCGAGGTATGCAACAAGTGTCTTACCGCGCTCCTGTACTCCCATGCAACAAGTGTCTTACCGCGCTCCTGTACTCCCATGCAACAAGTGTCTTACCGCGCTCCTGCACTCCCACAGCGGGCATGAAATACTTGCAAGGTGCGAGGTATGCAACAAGTGTCTTACCGCGCTCCTGTACTCCCATGCAACAAGTGTCTTACCGCGCTCCTGTACTCCCATGCAACAAGTGTCTTACCGCGCTCCTGTACTCCCATGCAACAAGTGTCTTACCGCGCTCCTGTACTCCCACAGTGACCTGGCCGGAGTGACCGTCTGCGTCCAGATCCTCTTCTCACTGAAGCTCTTCGCCTTCTCGTACATATCATCATCGACCTCCTCGGGGGAAGCAATGGTGACCCCGGCTTCACTGTTGTCGTGTTTAGCCCCGAAACTCTTCTGTAGGACACCGCTGCCAGACTTATCCGCGTAGTTCTTCGGTAAGACAGTGTTGCCAGACTTATCCGCGTAGTTCTTCGGTAAGACAGTGCTGCCAGACTTATCCGCGTAGTTCTTCGGCAAGACAGTGTTGCCAGGCTTATCCCTGTAGTTCTTCGTTGAGACACCGCCGCCATGTTCATGCGCGTAACTGATAGTTAAGGCACCGTTCCCAGATTTGTCCCCGTATTGCTTCGGTAAGGCACCATTGTTGCCACATTTATCACCATAACGTTTCGGTAAGGCACCGTTGCCACATTTTTCAGTACTTCTCTCTGTAGATATATAAATGTTGGTATTGCCGAAATGACAACTATTGCCAGGTTTATTATGAAACGAACCTAAATCAGTGTTGCCGTACTTCGAGACGGCAACATGGTTGCCAGGCTTGCTGTCGTCGGATCTACTTCTAATGAGAGTTCCTTGAGTGTCGTAGCTGCCACGTGTCGTCACAGTGTTGCCGTTGTTACTCCACGAGTCTTGCAGAGGATCAGGTTCGAGACCCGACTTGGGCCGGACACCGAAACGGGCGGCCATACTTCGTGTGGATGACGTCACAGTGTCTGATCAAAACAATCAATCGCGAACACAGTCTGAGTAATACACAGGTACCAAGCAACTAGGGCTATCGAGACGCTTCGTATTTAGGCAGCGAGGGCTATCGAACCAATGGTGACACTGACAAGTCAGTAACTCCAGCTAACGGTGAACTAGACACTTTGCGGCGAGAACATATTAATTATAATGTCGTTACTCGTGCTGAGTCGGTCCGACGACCGAGCTAAACGCATGTTGAGGTTGCAGGCCCGGGTTGGACTGTCGCACAGAACGAGTGTTGCACAGAACGAGTGTTGCACAGAAAACCCGAGTTGACTCGTTCGAAAGCGGCGCGTAAGGTAGACTGACAGCTCCACGTGAGGCGTCACCAGGTGAGAACAAGAGTCGATAAGCCTTGCCGCGCGCCCATTGGCCAGGGTGGAGGGGGGCACGTCCTGGGTTCGACTACCGTCCCTTATCAAGGGTCAGTTGTGCTTTCTATACGCAACTCGGCGTCGTGTTGGATTTGGTAACAGGATTTGTTGCTATGGAATTGTTTTATTACATGATATTTTCCATAAAACAAACTTCATAGCGATCATAAACATATTCCTACTTGACTTGACTGTGCATTTTGCCCTAAATAATGCTGTGTTCCCGCTCACTCTCAACGGATGGCCAGGCTCCAGCCCCGTAGTCAGCGCGCCTAGCGGAGATTAAACGGAACTACATACTTCAAAGCAACACACACAATGTTTTAATTTTAACAAGATCATTGACGTATACAAGTTTGTTTGTTGTCCTCTTGTCAGTCATGGTCCACGGGATAGATTTAAATAAATAAATTGATACATTAACCCCACCCACGCATGAAAGATGTCCGATATATAGAGGCCACTCTGTCGCCGGAAAACAAAGGACACGAGACACCGGAGACCACCCGCCCCCGTCCAACCAGACTCGGGTAGTGCCACAAGATCTAGGGGCTAATTACATTCCATGTCCTCCAGATTATCTGTTGTGGCATATCTTGTGCTGCCACCACTACTTTTGAACAGCTTGAAGCTTAGAGATCAGGTTCGCCAACTGTTCGGCCCTTCGTGCTGGTGGTGGAACCATGGGTTTATAATGAATGAACTCCATGGTGGAACCTATGACAAGTCAACTTGAGTAACGCCTACTAGTTTATCGACCGAGTCGCCGTGTACATATAGTTCCCGCGTCTCCGCCGCGAGCGCCAGCGTCCGAGCTCGTCTCGAGCTCGAGCGCGCAGTGCTGCCATCTAGCAGCCGCTCTCGCAGTCAGTAAAACGCGCCAAGGCTGAAAAGCGGTGAGTGACACTTCGAAGGCCGCTCGGTAAAATAATGTACTGCACTCGCGACCGGACCGGCGAATAAAAAACACGTTTTGTTCTTGGTATCGTAGTTTGTCCTTATAAAGGTGTTTTCCATTAGGACGAGACGACAAAGATATCATTGGGCGTGGGACGCAGGCCTAGGTCATGTGAAGGTAACACACGAGTAAGAAATCAAACACTCTCATCCAACAACGTGGAAGGGGCAGCTATTGTGGTTACGCATCTACGAATGACACGATTAAGAAATTGGACTGAAACACAACGAACATGAAGGAGTTTTGTCTCAAGTAGTTTCACAGCAATCCTGTGAATACTGACGTCATAGATGAGTGAGTCGGCTCCAATCAGCGGGCGAGGCTATTTCAAATACTGACATTTGCTTGGCCATTGCGGCAATGCCTCACTCACACCATCCACAATTTGTAGCATTTGGAAATGGGTATAAGAGTAACATAGCACACATCTGAAAAGTGTCTTGTACGACCACGTCCTCTGCTGTCTCAGGGGGGCCTATCACTCTGCCTCCAACAACAACCATACTGTCGCAATGACTCACGGGAAGTGGTCGCGGCTGTACGTCCTGTGCGTTGCACATACCATGCCCGCGGCTGTACCGTGTCATGATGACTGAGTGATGAACCTGCCCAGTCCGCTGACAGCCTTCTCACCCAGAGCCGCGGGCCCAGAGACCCGGGTTCGAGCCAGACAAGTAACGGGAAAACCTGTAGCAGCCGCTATTTATAGCAACTCGGCTAGGCGCGAGATCTCCTGTCAAGAAATTGCCGGGAATAGGCAATCTTTTTCACGAGTGAAACGAGAAAAACATTTGAAATAGATGATCGAATATTCCAAACGATTTGCGCCGATGAATTATGTATTGCCTGCACTCGTTTCTCCCTGAAGATTGGGTGTGACGTCACGTGAAACTGCGCGAATACGTCATTACTCCCACTTACGAGGCACTCCAACAAGTGGTTCTCGACAAGTCAATTGAACTTGTTGCTAATTTTAGTGACGATAAGACGAAGGTATTGGTTAACTTATAACCAGGGGTGGATACAGGGGGGGGGGCGACCGCCCCCCCCCATGACCCCCAAAAAATGGAAATTTTGAATAATTATTATTTTGGAGTCGTTACCGAACTTTAGTTGCCATGCTTTGTGTAACTAATCGAGCCTGTATCCGCCCCTGCCGACGTATGCGCATGCCATACTCAGGTTCTCTTACAAATCGCTACTATGTGTGAAATTAAGTATGTTTCGAATGACAGCCCGTTAAACTTACGTAATTATCTCAAAATCTGTAGTATGTCACGCAGGTATGTTTATATATGGTTAAACAAGATCTTATTGAGATTTATTGGCAAGAAATCCAATTAAATTAATATACTCTGGTTCTCTTACAAATCGCTACTGTGTGTGACAAAAGGTAATTTTCCACTGACAGCCCGTTAAACTTCTGTAATCATCTCTAAATCTGTGGTATGTCACGCACGTTTGTTTATACTTTATAAACCCTTAACGTAGTTTAAATGAGATATATTAAAAGAAATCAAATTAAATGAATATCCTCAGTTTCACTTACAAATCGATACTTAGTGTGAAATTACGTTATTTCCGAATGAAACCCCTGAAACTTTCCGTAATTATCTCAAAATCAAAAAAAAATATGGCGTGTGTTGTTCGTTTATACGACAACAATAGTGACAACTATGTTATTGCTTCACCCAAAATGTATTGACTGAAGTAAAGTATGTTTTGAAAATGTGATTGATTAAATTAAACATAATGTACATTACTTATTTATAAAAATATAACAGCGTGCACGCAACTGGCAGTTGAGAAAAAGAATAATATATGACGGCATGAGTTCAGGTATCTGATTGCTTTAGTTAAAACAGCGTGCACGCAACTGGCAGTTGAGAAAAAGAATGTAATATGACGGCATGAGTATAGGTATCTGTTTACTTTAGTTGAAACAGCGTGATGCAACTGGCGGTTGAGAATAAGAATGTATTATGACAGCATGAGTATAGGTATCGGTTTACTTTAGTTGAATCAGCGTACACGCAACTGGCGGTTAGTTGTCAGCATGAGTATAGGTATCTGTTTACTTTAGTTGAAAACGCGTGATTCAACTGGCGGTTGAGTATAAGAATGTATTATGAGAGCATGAGTATAGGTATCTGTTACTTAAGTTGAATCAGCATGACGCAACTAGCGGTTGAGTATAAGAATGTATTACGACAGCATGAGTGTAGGTATCTGTTTACTTTAGTTGGATCAGCGTGACGCGGGTACACAGAACAGAGCACAACGGAATAGGGCACAACGGAACAGAGCACAAACCGAACACTTCCGAAGCGTGCGGTGTTGCCAAATGTGATGATTGTGTTCTGTTCCGTTGCAGAGCGGATTACCGCACACACGTTAATTTGTGTGCGGTAATCCGGTACAGAACGGATCACAGCACAATGTTTACACATAAGCGTGTGTGCGCTGTTCCGGTTCCAAACGGATCACAGCACACATTTTGTGCGCTATTCCTTGTGGTAGTTTGTGCGCTGTTCCAGACCATAACGGATTACAGCACACACTTCGCGTGTGTGCGCTGTTCCGGTTCCAAACGGATCACAGCACACATTTTGTGCGCTGTTCCATGTGGTAGTTTGTGCGCTGTTCCAGACCATAACGGATTACAGCACACACTTCGCGTGTGTTCGCTGTTCCGGTTCCAAACGGATCACAGCACACATTTTGTGCGGTGTTCCTGTCCACAACGGATTACCGCACACACATTGGGTGTGTGTGCGCTGTTCCGGTTCCAAACGGATCGCAGCACACATTTTGTGCGGTGTTCCTGTCCACAACGGATTACCGCACACACATTGGGTATGTGTGCACTCTTCCGGTTCCAAACGGGGTCGGGGCCATAACACACAAACCCCAACACACAATACCCACAAGACACAAAATTTTTCGTAAATTTTTAAAGTGTTTCCGGACGGGTCGTAAGACCCAAAATTCATTTTTTTAAAGTCCATTGACAGTTCGGGCCACAACGCCCAAACCCCATAGCACCCAATCGTCACAAGACCCAAACTGTTGAATTTATGTAAGTCCGATATTTATTTAGAGTCCATAGACAGTACGGGCCACAACGCCCAAACCCCGTAACACACAATACCCACAAGACACTAAAGTGCAATTTATTATAAGTCCTACTTTTCCCGACAGAGGTACCCACAACGCCCAAAGTGACGGGACGCCCAAATTTTCGGTCTTGTGGCACCAACCGTAGGGGTCGGAACACACAATCGTTTAACTTTGTGTAGAACGGCCCCTCCAGACGGGCCGGGAGACACAAAAGAGGTGCCATAGCACACAAACCCCGTAACACACAATGCCCACAAGACACAAAATTGAAGATTTTACAAGTCCCAATTTTATCAACAGAGGTACCCACAACGCACAAAGTGACGGGACACCCAAATTTTCGGTCTTGTGGCACCTACCGTAGGGGTTGGAACGCACAATTGTTCTACTTCGGGTAAAGCAAATTTTAAATTGTTTCAGGAAAAGTTTGGGTCTTATGGCCCCTACAGGTGGGGCCACAACACACAAAGTTTGGGTTTACG
Organism: Isoperla grammatica; assembly: GCA_945910005.1. Taxonomy (NCBI): domain Eukaryota; kingdom Metazoa; phylum Arthropoda; class Insecta; order Plecoptera; family Perlodidae; genus Isoperla; species Isoperla grammatica. The sequence goes on from OX246748.1 coordinate 146,276, forward strand.
GCCCCTACAGGTTGGGCCACAACACACAAAGTTTGGGTCTTACGGCCCCTACAGGTTGGGCCACAACACACAAAGTTTGGGTCTTACGGCCCGCCGTCACGAGCGGGAAGAAAACAGTTTTTGTAAACCGTACGCAAATAGCGTTACTTCCACGTGCGGCGGGTTGCGGCCATCAGGGGCTGTTACGAGACGACAGGCGCTTCGTTCAAATATGTCGCGCAAGAAGGCTAGAGAGGGTATGGACATGTCCATAACCCTTTTAGCACAGATAAGGGATTGTTGCTTTTAGTTGTCTATATTATGCTGCTATTCGACACAATTTATTTTTTTGTATTTCTTTTCATGCATCTCCAATATGATTGATAGGGCGCGATAGCTGCCCTTATAAGTTTGCCTCAGATTTATGTATGTATCCGTTCGCATTCCACGCGAGACAAGATATATGTATTTGTTTGAGGTAGACGATATTAACGGATAGGAATGAAACTTGGCATTAATGTTCTCAGTAGAATGACGCATGTTTATTGTAAATCTCAATATTTTGAGTGAGGCGTAAGTACTACTAAGTGCAAGTTTTGTAAGACAAAAAAATTTGTTACCTTGCACATCGCAATGGTTTTTTAGTAAATGCCTGTTATCAATTTTGCGTTATCATTATGAAACTCAAACAGCACTAAAGTAATCCTGTGACTTTAGAATGGCGTTACTTTTACATTTCTGGCATTTGTATTTTAGACGCTACGTGTGACAGAAAATTCATGCAATTTTAAAGTTTGTTGTTGGTTCTAGCCTTTATGGCCAATCTAAAGTAATGTTTAACCATTGTTACGAAAAATACACACTCATATTGTAAACCCAGTCGTGTGTTATAGAAAAAAATAAATAATATGTAAAATATTATCAAGGGGTGACCAAACGGGTCAAGTTTTGGCCCGCATTTTGAGCTTCGCAAGATAAATGAATTTATTTAAGGTTGAAGATTGCAACTCATATTACTGATTTTTGCATGGCGGTTGTCACTAAATAAGTGAATTAGTATGTAAATTAACAATGCTATTGGTGTAATTAAGCGAGCGAAGCGAGCGTTTCCATTCTACTCTTATGGCTCTCATTCTGTTTTTTTGTTTTTTTTGTTTTTGTTTTTGTGTTTTTGTGTTGTTTTGTTTAGAGCGTTATTAAGCGAGCGAAGCAAGCGTTTCCATTCTACTCTTATGGCTCTCATTCTGTTTGTTTGTTTGTTTGTTTGTTTGTTTTTTTGTCTCGCGATAGCGGTCGAACGAAAAGTCCTATCAATTTGAAATTTGGACCATCCACAAGCCTCGATGTGGATTGAACGTCATTAGTTTTGTGGACAAATCCGTCGAAAAGTTACAAAGTTACAATTTAATTAGTACAAAGATTTTTTCTTAAACAAAATGTCGGCAAAATGTGAGATGGTATATTTATATTATTTTATATAAATATAAAATATTTTATATTTCATTTTATAGTAAATTTCCGGCCGGTCACGAATATACTAATTTCAACGCGATCCGATGAGAATTGTAGGTACAAATTACATTTGTATTGCTGAAGTAACTATGACAACGAAAAATCTAAGCTATAATTTATATGGACAATTGATCTTTTATTGAACAATAGCAGGAAGTATAATAACTATGACAATAAAAACTCTATGCTTTGCACATTTTTCTCTTACATTGAACAATGACGATATAGTTTTGAGAACTTTTCGCCAGAAAGTTCGTGGATATGGACGCGCCGCTCGCTTATCAACGCGTCACACAAGAGCGTTTTCCTAGTTATTACACATTCATTATTATTAAGCGAGCGAAGCGAGCGTTTCCATTCTACTCTTATGGCTCTCATTCTGTTTGTTTTTTTGTTTTTTTTTGTTTTTTTTTGTCTCGCGATAGCGGTCGAACGGAAAGTCCGATCAATTTGAAATTTGGACCATCCACAAGCCTCGATGTGGATTGAACGCCATTAGTTTTGTGGACAAATCCGTCGAAAAGTTACAAAGTTACAATTTAATTAGTACAAAGTTTTTTTCTCAATCAAAATAGCGGCAAAATGTGAGATGGCCATTTTATAGTAAATTTCCGGCCGGTCACGAATATACTAATTTCAACGCGATCCGATGAGAATTGTAGGTACAAATTACATATTGTATTGCTGAAGTAACTATGACAACGAAACTTCCAAGTTATAATTTATATGGACAATCGATCTTTTATTGAACAATGGCAGGAAGTATAATAACTATGACAATAAAAACTCTGATGTTTGCACATTTTTGTCTCTTACATTAAACAATGACGATAGCTTTGAGAACTTTTCGCCAGAATGTTTGTGGACATACGGACGCGCTCGCTTATCAACGCGTCAAACAGAGCGTTTTCCTAGGGATAGATGAATTATAATTTTTAGTTTGAACGATATACAGCTCAGACTCGCGCTATAAAGAACGGCCTGTGGGATGTCCGTGTTCACGTGTGTGTGGACAAAATGTTGAATGACTGCTGTAGTACACTTACGCAAATGCGTCTTGTGCCCAATTACTATTATGCTAATGCAAAAATCGAGAATTTGCTTATAGTGATACAAAAAGAAATGTCTGGCCCAGACCGTATGTCGCCATGCTTCAAGTCTTATATGTTAGTGACTCAACGATACTACCCTTGCATAATGCATACGGCTGTTATTCAAAAAACCGTAAAAGTTGTAATACTGACATTATATAATATTACACAGAGTTGTAATTAAGCGAGCGAAGCGAGCGTTTCCATTCTACTCTTATGGCACTCTTTCTGTTTTTTTGTTTGTTTGTTTGTTTGTTTGTTTTTGTTTTTTTTATGTCTCGCGATAGCGGTCGAACGGAAAATCCGATCAACTTGAAAGTACAAACATTAAAGCACAAGTCATGCGCAACAAGTTAACACAATTGTAACAAGTTTTCCCTGTAACAACTATCGCCTCAGTCTCCCCTACAGAACCTTGTAACGTGGCCAAACCAAAAAATTGTCTATGTGTCAGAAAACAACCAATAAAACTTCCGGCGCACGCAGTGACCAATCACAGCTCTCTTTCCGTCAACGGTTAGGTTCGCGTATGTTTAAATTTTAGCTATTTTTGTTGCGCCCCCAAATTGTAAACCCATCCGTAATACTTTTGGTTTGGCAGCGTTGAACACTTCGGGTAAAGTTCGTTTGGCAAATAGTTGCCTTCTATTCCGTTTGGGCGCTAATTGCGTTGTCCCGTTGTGGATGGGGGACTGGTTGGTTTGGGATGAAAATAGGTTTGGAAGGCTCTGAATCTAAGGCAAAATGCATAATAATGTTATATATCATTAGGACAAGTTCTAGATTTTCATCATCTTAATTTATCTTAAAAGTGGTTTTCAATTGCGCAATGAGCAACTGATAATGACTATATAATCGAAATAAGGCCGCGCGGCTACAGTCGTCGCATGGGAATCTTCTAATTAAAACATACCTGCGGCCGCCTATTACATATTGAGTACATTGAGTACAGATGGGCCCAACTCTCGAATGAGAGTCAACTCGCATGCGGAATGACGGTTTTAATTACTTGATTTCGATAAGCCTATACTTTATATTCATAACTATACCAAATCGTATCCCATATTGTTAACATATATAACGAACTATACAAAATTACATTACAAAATTGTAAAAAAAGTATCGAACACAAGTAATTAAGACCGTATTTCCGCATGCGAGTTTACTCGTATCCGCTCGAGAATTGGGCCCCAGGTCATAAACTAAAAACAATAAAAACATAGTCGAGAGTCAAATTATTAAAAAAAGACTTATGGTGTAACATTAGTATCAACTTTAATGTGTATTGTGTTTGTGTTACTTATGGAATCCGTACGCACATAACCCTAAATGCCGTCTTCTTATTCAGCGGGATTGTGGATGTTGTAACACTCTATGTTACACCCACACACCCAATGTGTGTGCGGTAATCCGTTGTGGACAGGAACACCGCACAAAATGTGTGCTGTGATCCGTTTGGAACCGGAACAGCGCACACACGCGAAGTGTGTGCTGTAATCCGTTATGGTCTGGAACAGCGCACAAACTACCACATGGAACAGCGCACAAAATGTGTACTGTGATCCGTTTGGAACCGGAACAGCGCACACACGCGAAGTGTGTGCTGTAATCCGTTATGGTCTGGAACAGCGCACAAACTACCACAAGGAATAGCGCACAAAATGTGTGCTGTGATCCGTTTGGAACCGGAACAGCGCACACACGCTTATGTGTAAACATTGTGCTGTCAACCGTTCTGTACCGGATTACCGCACACAAATTAACGTGTGTGCGGTAATCCGCTCTGAAACGGAACAGAACACAATCATCACATTTGGCAACACCGCACGCTTCGGAAGTGTTCGGTTTGTGCTCTGTTCCGTTGTGCCCTATTCCGTTGTGCCCTGTTCCGCGCTCCCCGTGACGCAACTGGCGGTTGAGTATAAGAATGTAATATGACAGCATGAGTATAGGTATCTGTTTACTTTAGTTGAATCAGCGTGATGCAACTGGCGGTTGAGTATAAGAATGTAATATGACAGCATGAGTGTAGGTATCTGTTTACTTTAGTTGAAACAGCGTGCAAACAATTAGCGGTTGAGTATAAGAATGTAATATGACAGCATGAGTATAGGTATCTGTTTACTTTAATAAAATCAGCGTGCACGCTACTGGCGGTTGAGTATAAGAATGTATTACGACAGCATGAGTGTAGGTATCTGTTTACTTTAGTTGGATCAGCGTGACGCAACTGGCGGTTGAGTATAAGAATGTAATATGACAGCATGAGTATAGGTATCTGTTTACTTTAGTTGGATCAGCGTGACGCAACTGGCGGTTGAGTATAAGAATGTAATACGACAGCATGAGTGTACGTATCTGTTTACTTTAGTTGAATCAGCGTGATGCAACTGGCGGTTGAGTATAAGAATGTAATATGACAGCATGAGTGTAGGTGTCTGTTTACTTTATTAGAATCAGCGTGATGCAACTGGCGGTTGAGTATAAGAATGTAATACGACAGCATGAGTGTAGGTATCTGTTTACTTTAGTAGAATCAGCGTGATGCAACTGGCGGTTGAGTATAAGAATGTAATACGACAGCATGAGTGTAGGTATCTGTTTACTTTAGTAGAATCAGCGTGATGCAACTGGCGGTTGAGTATAAGAATGTTGTATGACAGCATGAGTGTAGGTGTCTGTTTACTTTAGTCGAATCAGCGTGATGCAACTGGCGGTTGAGTATAAGAATGTAATATGACAGCATGAGAGTAGGTGTCTGTTTACTTTAGTAGAATCAGCGTGACGCATCTGGCGGTTGAGTATAAGAATGTAATAGGACAGCATGAGTGTAGGTGTCTGTGAACTTTAGTAGAATCAGCGTGACGCAACTGGCTGTTGAGTATAAGAATGTAATACGACAGCATGAGTGTAGGTGTCATTTTACTTAAGTAAAATTTGCGTGATGCAACTGGCGGTTGAGTATAAGAATGTAATATGACAGCATGAGTGTAGGTGTCTGTTTACTTTAGTTGAATCAGCGTGATGCAACTGGCGGTTGAGTATAAGAATGTAATACGACAGCATGAGTGTAGGTATCTGTTTACTTTAGTTGAATCAGCGTGATGCAACTGGCGGTTGAGTATAAGAATGTAATACGACAGCATGAGTGTAGGTATCTGTTTACTTTAGTTGAATCAGCGTGATGCAACTGGCGGTTGAGTATAAGAATGTAATACGACAGCATGAGTGTAGGTGTCTGTTTACTTTAGTTGAATCAGTGTGATGCAACCTGCGGTTGAGTATAAGAATGTATTATGACAGCATGAGTGTAGGTATCTGTTTACTTTAGTCGAATCAGCGTGATGCAACCGGCGGTTGAGTATAAGAATGTAATATGACAGCATGAGTGTAGGTATCTGTTTACTTTAGTTGAATCAGCGTGACGCAACTGGCGGTTGAGTATAAGAATGTAATACGACAGCATGAGTGTAGGTATCTGTTTACTTTAGTTGAATCAGCGTGATGCAACTGGCGGTTGAGTATAAGAATGTAATACGACAGCATGAGTGTAGGTGTCTGTTTACTTTAGTTGAATCAGTGTGATGCAACCTGCGGTTGAGTATAAGAATGTAGTATGACAGCATGAGTGTAGGTATCTGTTTACTTTAGTCGAATCAGCGTGATGCAACCGGCGGTTGAGTATAAGAATGTAATATGACAGCATGAGTGTAGGTATCTGTTTACTTTAGTTGAATCAGCGTGACGCAACTGGCGGTTGAGTATAAGAATGTAATACGACAGCATGAGTGTAGGTATCTGTTTACTTTAGTTGAATCAGCGTGATGCAAGTGGCGGTTGAGTATAAGAATGTAATACGACAGCATGAGTGTAGGTATTTGTTTACTTTAGTTGAATCAGCGTGACGCAACTGGCGGTTGAGTACAAGAATGTAATATGACAGCATGAGTGTAGGTATCTGTTTACTTTAGTTGAATCAGCGTGACGCAACTGGCGGTTGAGTATAAGAATGTAATACGACAGCATGAGTGTAGGTATCTGTTTACTTTAGTAGAATCAGCGTGATGCAACTGGTGGTTGAGTATAAGAATGTAATAAGACAGCATGAGTGTAGATATCTGTTTACTTTAGTAGAATCAGCGTGATGCAACTGGCGGGTTGAGTATAAGAATGTAATATGACAGCATGAGTGTAGATATCTGTTTACTTTAGTAGAATCAGCGTGATGCAACTGGCGGCTGAGTATAAGAATGTAATATGACAGCATGAGTGTAGGTATCTGTTTACTTTAGTTGAAACAGCGTGCACACGATTAGCGGTTGAGTATAAGAATGTAATATGACAGCATGAGTGTAGGTATCTGTTTACTTTAGTTGAATCAGCATGACGCAACTAGCGGTTGAGTATAAGAATGTAATACGACAGCATGAGTGTAGGTATCTGTTTACTTTAGTTGAATCAGCGTGATGCAACTGGCGGTTGAGTATAAGAATGTAATACGACAGCATGAGTGTAGGTGTCTGTTTACTTAAGTTGAATCAGTGTGATGCAACCTGCGGTTGAGTATAAGAATGTATTATGACAGCATGAGTGTAGGTATCTGTTTACTTTAGTCGAATCAGCGTGATGCAACCGGCGGTTGAGTATAAGAATGTAATATGACAGCATGAGTGTAGGTATCTGTTTACTTTAGTTGAATCAGCGTGACGCAACTGGCGGTTGAGTATAAGAATGTAATACGACAGCATGAGTGTAGGTATCTGTTTACTTTAGTTGAATCAGCGTGATGCAAGTGGCGGTTGAGTATAAGAATGTAATACGACAGCATGAGTGTAGGTATTTGTTTACTTTAGTTGAATCAGCGTGACGCAACTGGCGGTTGAGTACAAGAATGTAATATGACAGCATGAGTGTAGGTATCTGTTTACTTTAGTTGAATCAGCGTGACGCAACTGGCGGTTGAGTATAAGAATGTAATACGACAGCATGAGTGTAGGTATCTGTTTACTTTAGTTGAATCAGCGTGATGCAACTGGCGGTTGAGTATAAGAATGTAATAAGACAGCATGAGTGTAGCTTTCTGTTTACTTTAGTTGAAACAGCGTGCACACGATTAGCGGTTGAGTATAAGAATGTAATATGATAGCATGAGTGCAGGTATCTGTTTACTTTTTATGAAACCGCCCCCCCCCCCCCCCCCCCCCCATAAATCAAGGCTAGATCCGCCCCTGCTTACAACTTATAGATATTTGTTTTCTCAAGTCTGCCATAACGCGTGTTGGTAAAACCGTGGTCTGGTTCCTGCGTTCGAGGTTCGAATCCCGGCTTGAGCTCGAATGTCACCGTTGCCAACATACGAGACTACGCAAAGGGTACGACGCCCACCCCGTGTTGTACACATAAGTGTGACGTCATCACAGCTGTGCAACGAGGGCGATCACGACGACGTGTTGGAAGTAAATCTACCTCGGGCCGGACAACGACGTGGCAGGGTGACCGTGGTGGATATGTGCGAGGGCGAGGACTCGCAGTCCCATCCCAAGAACCGGGAGTCGAACCTGAACAACGCGTCACAATGCGCATAAGCAAACTGTTGTCGTAACAATCAAGGTTGGCCCGCTATCCAGGTGGAGGTGGTGGGCGTGGGTTTGCGTGGGCACAGCTAAGACATTCCGTCATTAACATGTTTAGCGCTTTTTAACGAGGTGGTTGGAGTCGCTGCATCAGATTCGCACGATCGAAGCATCTGTGGCGTTACTAGCGAGTCTACACTATCCGGTATCCAATACATGGCCACAAGCCCCTTCCCCGTGTGGTTCGGACACATAGCTCTGCATGTCGTAAGAGGCGTATGGCGATAGATATCTTGGATAGATAGAATCACAAATTATTTTGAAGACGTAACTTACTAAAAAGACGAACATTCACGTAAAAAGTTGTAGTAATGTTAAATTAGAGAAATGGTAGTTGGGCAATTGATAGCGTACGTTGGGGAGAGGGGGGGGGATATAGAGAGAGGTAGGTTGGACCAGATAATAGACAAATGACCAACCAAAGGTTCTCTAAATATCCGCTAGCAGCGCAGAGTTCGATGAGCCTCCTTGGGAGAAACAGGGCGATGAGAGTACCCAACAAGCAGTGCCATAGCAAGGTTAGTTAGTACCACTGGTACCACTGTAGCCTGTATGTTGGCTTTTGAACACGCCAGTACGGTACCCAACAAGCAGTGCCAGGAATACACCAGTTGGTGTGTTCTAGATAACGCGTACTTATCACGATGGGGGTTAAGCCCATCGATCTTCCGTTGCTATCGTAACCATACAAGCAACCGCATGATAACTGAGTATGTCTGTCTGTTTGCACCAGCCACCCCCGTCCCATATTATACTACATGGGAGTAGTACAACACCACAACACTTGCATCAAGGCATGAGGGAAACCCAGTGATCGAACAACTTGACACACATAACATAATCTCGGCTGCTGCAGAGGAAAGTGTGAAGATACTTGTTAACTATGGGAACCTCCTTATATGGAAGTAGATATATCAAGGTCCTCGAAAACTTGTTGCTTGCTTGCAACATTTGTAACAGATTGTTTACTGGAGGATTATTATACGTTATATCCACTGTAGAAGATATTGGTCCTTCTAATACACTGGTAACAGTACCTAAATGTTTCGTAAGAAGACCTGCTGGTGAACTGTAGCTCTGCCCTCTTCAGCTGCCTACATGGGTACAGTACTTCTAGATCTAATATCTTTTACCAGCCCTTCATTCAAACATATAGCCCCCGATACCTATGCATGAAAATATACAATCATCTACCGCTATCTACAAAACTATCAGCATCATTACCTTCTTTCAAATACAAACTAAAATCTTTCCTATTAACTAATTCTTTCTCCACTGCCCAACACATTGAATAAAATGATGTTGCGTACTATAAACGTTAATTATTAGCTGTTTAAAATACCTATTATATCAATAAATGTCTTTGGTTTGTTGTGTACCATTAGTTTTAAGATATCTTTTATATTGACGATGTCCATACATGTATTATGTATATGTCTACGGATAAAATAAATTGAAAATTGAAATTGAAATCTGTGCATTCCCCATGACTTCAAAGCTTGTGATTCTTGGTTGTCACGGAAGTTGTTAGCGGATACTTTAATATATAGTTGGATGTGTCATCTTTGAATCGCCCACTCCCCCAACTTTGCGGCACCGTAGGTATTGATTGAAGATATCGGAAGTCGAATCACCGCTGGATGACGTCACAAGGGACCAGTCACAGCTTCTCGCCTTGAGGGGGGAGGGGACCGCTGGATGACGTCACAAGGGACCAGTCACAACTTCTCGCCATGAAGGGGGGGGGAGGGGACCGCTGGATGACGTCACAAGGGACCAGTCACAGCTTCTCGCCTTGAGGGTCGGGGGGGGGGGGGGGGTCCGCTGGATGACGTCAGAAGGGACCAGTCACAGCTTCTCGCCTTGAAGGGGGGGGGGGAGGGGACCGCTGGATGACGTCACAAGGGACCAGTCACAGCTTCTCGCCATGAAGGGGGGGGGAGGGGACCGCTGGATGACGTCACAAGGGACCAGTCACAGCTTCTCGCCTTGAGGGTCGGGGGGGGGGGGGGGGGTCCGCTGGATGACGTCAGAAGGGACCAGTCACAGCTTCTCGCCTTGAAGGGGGGGGGGGGAGGGGACCGCTGGATGACGTCACAAGGGACCAGTCACAGCTTCTCGCCATGAAGGGGGGGGGAGGGGACCGCTGGATGACGTCACAAGGGACCAGTCACAGCTTCTCGCCTAGAGGGTCAGGGGGGGGGGTCCGCTGGATGACGTCACAAGGGACCAGTCACAGCTTCTCGCCTTGAAGGGGGACTGTAATGTAATGTATTTTAATGCATGTATGTTGTACATGTACTTGATTTTTATTTTTATTATACGTTACTGGTGGGGCTTTGCCCTGTTAACGATATATTTCAAATAAGTAGATGTAATTGAGATTAATTAGAAGGAATCAAATTAAATTAATATACTCAGGTTCTCTTACAAATCGATACTTTGTTTGAAATTACGTTATTTCCGAATGACAGCCCCTGAAACTTACGTAATTATCTCAAAATGTGGTATGTCACGTAGGTTTGTTTATATATCCTTAAAGTAGATGTAATTGAGATTAATTACAAGGAATCAAATTAAATGAATATTCTCAGGTTTACTTACAAATCGATACTTTGTGTCAAATTACGTAATTTACGAATACCCCTGAATCTTACGTAATTATCCCGAATCCTGTAGTATGTCACGCAGGTATGTTTATATAGGCTTTAAAGTCGATCGATGATAACTGCACATGTAATATAAATCATTCAAATTGTATGTACTGCAAGTTGAGATTAAGCTTGTGAATATTGTAGAAAAAAATATGCACCTACCGCTATAAGTTTTTTATTTATTGAGTGTTGAAATGCGTTGGAATTCCCTATGTTATACATTGTAACTGAACAAAAACCTACACTTTCAATCGTATAACTTTGCGTAGCACCTTCAAAAAGTAATATATTGTTACAAATTTTCGTCCTAAATGTAGATAACTTCATGACTAACATGAATACGTTTGAAAAAGATGATCGAACGCGATCCGTTTTCGAGATATTCGCGTTGGTGTGTCAATTTTACGGCAAATCTACTGAAATTAGAAACTATAAATATACTTTATTAATAAAAAAAAATATATAATTTCAAGAAGTTCAGTATTAAATGCTACTCACATGTAATAATTCTTGAAATTCATAATGTAGAATAAAAAAAGTATTTTTTCATGTCCATTTAATTTGAATAGTTTAGTTGTTGTATTGAATGGGTAGTTCACTTCATCGATCGACTTTAATTACAAGTAATCGATATTAATTGTAAGGAATCAAATTAAACGAATATACTCACGATGTGTTAGCACACTATATATATTTGGCATGACTTCTGGCGAGGTACTCAACGGTAGTTCTTGCTAGAAGTTGTTTCTTTAATAAGCGGAACTGGGGAACACAATTAGTCCGCGTTTACGGCCACCTCGACTAAGACTCAACGTGCACGTCCGGTTCTCATGACTTGGACACACTTGGAGGTCAGGTTGCAGCTAGAAGTGACAGGAGGTCCTGGACACAGGTCAGGTGGCAGCAACAAATGACAGGAGGTCCTGGACATAGGTCAGGTGGCAGCAAAGCAAGCATCGTTTTGTAACCGATTTAGGGATGTTAAAGTACGTTCCGAGTGCAATGAAATGAACCACGTACACGTACTGCAGTATGACATGTAAATCATCAAAACGTAAGGACAATATTTTGTGAGATGCAAACAATGGTAACTGGACATGATTGACTAGTCACATGCATGAGTAGGCCTATAATTCCCATTAAATTGTAATTTAAAAAAATGAAGAAAACATAAGGAACAGTAATATTATAAACTCGTGGGAACAATATCTTAGAGATTTAAATGGTAACTAACGGTGATTGACAAGTCACAAGAAATAGAGTACACAATCAAATGTTATATAATAAATTAAGATAAACAAACTATAATAAAGAGATAACCCTTCTTTCCCTAGCTCAGTTCCTTCCTACCGTTTCGGGGACATGTCGCCAAGCTTCCTCGGACGCGAGAGTTCTATGCGTCGGCGTCCGACGAAGCAGAATGACTGCCCCCCGAAAGTCTACTACGTAACTATCTGCTAATCACATAAACCTAATTGTGCCTTCGCTGGGTCTTGCTACTCAATCAACACTATTATTATCATCATATTCTTCTATGCCTGTCATTATACGAAGACCTAAATTTAGTGCCGACTTGGTCACTGTTTATGAACCCATCTTCATTCAGTGACCTTGAGAACACGATGAAGTAGTGACAACATCTCGCGGTGACTCTATCTCTATAAATACTGCACGGACGCGTGCGAGTCATGACAAACAGACGCTGATTGGCTGGCCGAGCTGCACACGATACAATAGAACATACGTCATGTTCACATGGAACACAGTACAGTACCTACGGCGAATAGAGTAATGATGACGATATTCGGGCTTTACGTCCAATATTTTGCAACAATGCCTATCGAGACGACGAGTGAACACTTGTACGCAGGCGCGTTATATGCACACGGGACTTTCGTTCGGGAGGTCATGGGAGCGATCCCCGGCACTCGTTATACCGACTAGACAATTATCGTAATAGTGTTAGTTATTACTTACTGTTATGTTATGGATACAAATTCATTTCAAAAATCTGTTTTACCAAGGAATACAATATAATATAATTATTATGAAAACAGACTTTATAATCTTCAGTGTAGTGAAGTGTCGTGTCGTGTTAGAGTGAGACAAATTTGGTAAAGATCCCCAATCGTAGTTTTGTAAGGGCTTTTGAAACATATCTTTAGTTCAGTTTAGTTTAGTTAATCGGTTGAGAGACCGATCGGCAAGATCGAATCTACGAACTGGAATATAAATTAAATTTGATTTTTTTAATTTTCAGCTGACGCCATGTACTTTTTTAGTTTTCGTTTTGACGAACGTAGGATTATTTACTTATTTGTTATTTCCATTGAGCGGGATGCTCGCAGTCAGTCAAAGATATTATTATAGCCTATGTTCCGTATCGCAGTGGATGAGTGTGGGAACTGGTCACCGTCGCGTGTTCGTTGAGGCCGGGCATTGTTCCACACTCACGGCCAAGTGCTTTGAAACCGGAAGCTGAAATTAATTAGGCATATCTGTCTCACCCACTTCCTTGCAGGGATATCGGCTACCTGCCCTCAGATATGAAACCACACGAGGAAACCCCGCAGCGTAGGGAGGATAAACTCACTCCTTGTCGTCGTCTCGATTAGCCCTATGTCGACCGATAACACCCGTGCGCTCGTACGCCTGCCCATAGAGTATGGTATCTCTATGCGCCTGCCCAATGGGTCAGTACGTTATGGTTTACTCCGGTAGACACGCAACCCACACAGATTGCCATAACGGGAATCGAACTGGCAACATCTCTCAGACTCGAGTCCAAGCTTGGTTTTCGAAAGAATGGTAAACATAGTGTCTACCGTCTGCGCCGGTCAGTCGTACGACACCAAGGGACGTGGGTTCGAATCCCGCACAATTGGCATGGATTAAAACAAACAACGACGCAATATGTTGGCGTATAATAACATACTTTGTGTTCCACGCAGACACTTTTTTACCGAGACAGCGCAAAAACCACAAACGTCGTTATGTTACTGAACTTGAACGCGTGCAAGTTGTGTTGACTGAAGGATGGACACATAAAACATGAGGACGTTGTTTGCTGACTTGGACTACATCGGGTCCCACCCAACACACTTTCTGCTCAGTAATCTAGCTGTGTCCAGACTCGAGCCCCGGTCAAGGCTAAGGTGACCACATTTTGAAGATAGCAAACCGGGACAAGGAAAGTGTAAGGATAAGGATACGAACTCCACGGACGCTCTGGGGCAGAATCCCAGCCGCCGGAGGCGAAAACGTTTAATTTAGATTTGCGTGAAAAGCCCAGAAAACAGATTTCTGACAGGAAAATATTAATGGAATGTGTACATTTTTGTAATCATGTTATGCCCGGTGGTATTTCGTCAGCCGCCTGTTGATGTAAGAAATGCTGAGTGTCGGACAGTGAATGAGTCAGCGCCAGTCATCTCATGCGGGCCATGCTGTCGCACGCTACGCGGCATCTACTGCCCCCTACCCCCCCCCCCCCCCCCCCCCGCCTCAGAGTTGACAGAATACCGGGACACTTTTTTTCTCAAATAACAAACCGGTACAAATACGTAATTTCAATGAGTCTCTCGGGACACCGGTACTAGTGTTCTGAAAACCGTACTGTACCGGTCAAACCGGTACGTCTGCTCACCTTAGTCAAGGCGATTGTGGGTTCGATTCCCAACACCGGTAGCGGCTGTTCATGAGATTGCAACCGTACATTTTCTCATGCCAAATCATTACGATGTTATTGTGAACAGCGCCATAAGAAGCATGTAAGTAAACTTTTTCACGATTTCCGTATTGCGATTGCAATACCAATACCGACAATTGTGGTTGAGGCTTTAGTCTTTACAAGATTAACATAAAGCTGCATAGAAATAATGTAGCGACTATAATAAACTATTAGAACGATTGTACCCAGAGGCCAGAACCTTGATCTCCAGGTACCGATGCTCTTCCCTTTCAACTGTCCAACTGAACCCAGTCCCACCAACCGAAGGGTCGGATCAAGGACTTGGATCAAGCCCCAAGCGTGAACAACTATAAGTAAGTCATAACCCTTCTTTCACGTCCAGTCTCATTGTAAACAAGGAAATATTGTAAATAGTCCGGATTGTGTGTAACAGTGGGTAATAGGAACGAAGTTGTCCAGCAAAATGATCGTCTACTTTTAGGGTCTACTTAGGGCGAGGTCCATTTGACACGGTTTACACCCAAGATAACCTACCTACTCCCCTCAACCCCCGAATGGTTATCGCGGCAAATCGTTCAAACGCCTGACTGGATCAACAGACTGTATAACATGACCTCGGACCAGGTTTATCACTGGGCCAGGGCGAACGTCAGACAAGACGACGCTAGGCGCTCCAATAACCTCCAAAACAGCAACAAGTGGTAGGGTACTCACAGTGTCCTCGTACAATCGCCGGGGGGTCCTAATGACGCCGTTCATGGCGGACGACACACGTGCGTGTGCGTGTCGTCAACACACGCACAAGATGCACCCGCGATACTATTAATAGCAGTGTGATAGTACACAACACAACACACACACACGCACTCGGATGCAGACACGTCGGTCGACTAAGCCCAACAGGTGGTATAGTACCAACCGTCGCAAGCAAAATATCTTCTTTCGTGGCGCTCACAGGTAGTCTAGTACCAACCGTCGGCCGACAACAACGACAATCGTTCTAAAAATTGCCGCCTATTTATTTGAATTTTTTACACAAGTTTCCAATTTAAAAGGTGCCCACCAAACAGTACACAATTCTTAAACATACAAATAAAATACTGAAAGTAAAATACTACAGCTGGTTTTAGACGGTTCTGATGTCCCACTCTAGTTATTATTCTTTTATTTAGCCTCTTTTACATTCTTTGTTCTTCCTTCAATTTAAGGACAAAAAGGAATCAAAGAAAGTGAGCAATGTTATCTTATCATTTATTATCTATATGTTATGTGTTGATGCTTTTAATTTAAGGGAACTTGAACTGTCTACATCGGGCATGACACTTGCATGCTCATCTACAAGTGACTAACGCAGCATTGGACATGACACTTGCATGCTCATCAACAAGTGACTAACAGCATTGGGCATGACACTTGTATGCTCATCAACAAGTGACTAACGCAGCATTGGGCATGACACTTGCATGCTCATCAACAAGTGACTAACGCAGCATTGGGCATGACACTTGCATGCTCATCAACAAGTGACTAACACAGCATTGGGCATGACACTTGCATGCTCATCAACAAGTGACTAACGCAGCATTGGGCATGACACTTGCATGCTCATCAACAAGTGACTAATGTAGCATTGGGCATGACACTTGCATGCTCATCAACAAGTGACTAATGTAGCATTGGGCACAGAGGCGGACTGGGGGGGTAAGGGCCCCGTACGGAAAAGGATTTTAGGGGCCCCGGAACTTGGCGAAGTGGAAAGGGGTCTGGGGCAAAGCCCCAGCCGCCGGAGGCGAAAATTTTTCAGCCTATTGTTTTCTGTAGAACGCATATAAACACGTTTGAAAATCGATAAATGATGTGGAACAACGTGTTGAACTGTGAACACCACTTTAAAAAACGAAATTGAAGAAAAAACTTTCCCAACACTGGCAGTTTTATATTGTATATTTCAAACTATATTGTTTCTCAACCCTCTACAGTCTACAAATATCGAGTACTAGTTGTCCACTCGCATCGTGCAATTTGTACTCGCAACGAGGGAGCGAGATGTATAGGTGGGGGTTGGGGCGAAGCCCTTGCCGCCGGAGGCAACTTCGCCGAAGGCGAATCAATTTTCGGTCCTGCATGATGCTTAGTGGCCTAAAACGCGTTTTGAGGCGATATCCTATCATGAAAAACAATGAAACTAAAGTCAATATTGCATTTATAATTCCTTACTTAGGATGGAATTTCGATCCTGTCATTTGAGAAAGGCTTATGGCTAGTGCTGCGCGGGATCGGATTTCAGTAGGCACCGATAGATATATTTTTGCCAAAATGTTCGCTTTTGAAAATTTTGAACACTTATAAACACGCGATCAGCCCAATTTGTCATTTTTCTGATGTAACAAAGTTTACTCGCAAACTATGCAAAGTCACTCTCAAGTTGCGAGCTAGCATGCAGTAATTTGGAGGATTGTTGTTTCCTATTTATTTGTTTAGAACGCATAACATGTGTAAAAATCGATAAATGATGTAAGGTATGTGGAACAACAGAACTATCCCAACACTGGCAGTTGGATATTTCAAACTATATTGTTCCCCATAAATTTGTTTAGAATGTTTATAAACACGTTTAAAAATCGATACACGACGATAAATATGTGGAACACATGTTGTACTGCGAACCACTTTGAAAATAAAATTTTAGAAAAAACTTTCCCAACAATGGCATGTTTTATATTTTAAAATAAACTAGTAAGTAAGTAGTAGTAGCACTTGTAGATGGTTTATTTGATACGTTATGTCCCTTACTACACTGACATGAGATGACCTATTATGCTCTTCTTACTATTTAGTTTCATAATCTATACAGCGTAAGATATTTATTTTCAGGGGGTTGGGTGGTGGCCCCCAAGGGGGCCCCCACCCGGGGGGGCCCCGTACGGGTTTCCGTAGTTCCGTACCTGCCAGTCCGCCTCTGATTGGGCATGACACTTGCATGCTCATCAACAAGTGACTAACATAGCATTCAAAATTTCAACAGTTACTCAACGATGTCATCAAAGCCACTCAAATATTAATCTGATTTTGGATTATAGGTCATGTCATGTCTACAAGAACAATAACCCAATATATTAAATTTAACTAGCAAGTTATGAATATTTATTTTGTTGGTTCTTAATTTGATCATTAAAATGATATCCGAAAAGGCAAAAATGACAGAAAATGAGAAGATAGTACAAATAGTAGCAATGATTCAAAATATTGTGAAGAAAATGTGTCGACTGCACCCCAAGGCAGATGTTATTGCCTTGAAGACTTGGGGAGCGTAGCTAATGTTTATGAGGCCAAGTTTTCTCGCAATCTTGACCAAGATGATTTGTATTATTTCATGGATCATGCAGGGTTTACACCATTAAATAGACTGAACTAAACAGGCCAATTACTTATACTGACGGAACAGAACAAGACCATGAAATGGTAATATTCTTCTTGGTTTAGGTATAGTATGCCTAAACCTTACGTGTCATTAGTCACTTGAAAGTCACTCTTACACCATCTTGTTGGTTTTAGAGCTGAGGTTCGTTTTTTTGTCCTGCATAGCCTGCACTGGTGCAAGCTTTCCGGCACCGCCATGTTATTTTGTCTCCGTGCAGGTTACACTGCTCGCGTTATTTTGTCCAGTGGACGTTGCACTAGTGCAGCGGTGTAGCACCGGCTACCTAGCTGGTGTAGCAGTGCAGTTTAAGACAATCTGGCGGCAACTTGAATAAACATGTGATTGTTATCTTAAGTAGATACATCGGCTGCTATTTACGTTAAGAATAATTATTTAGTTGAGATCCGATGTTATACATTTCAAACCATTGTGAAAGACTTTCAAATTTAAATATTATTTCACACATCAGCCGTTGCTACACCGGAGTGTTTTTTTGTCTTCCTTCAGTGCAACCTGCATGCCTTCCACTATTGCGTATTTCCGGCCTGCAACGTAAAGCTGCACTGCAAGAAAGTGCAGGACAAAAAACAAACCTATTGATTTCCGTTGCCAAATATGTAGGGTTGTCCCCAAGTATGACTTGAACATTTTACCATGAAAATAACAATATCATATTATTGGGGGATTGGAATGTAAGAAAAATAACACAATATTACATATTAATAGAATTTTATTCTATTGGTTTTAGCAATTTAATGTGAACTTCAGATAAAAATAAAAATATTCTTTGTGTTTTCTATGATGTATTGTTTCACCTCTATAAATCTAGCAGCATAAATAATGAAATAACAATGCCATGCAAATAGAAATGCACGCAGGTTTATATACAGTTCATAAAATTATATAAATACATATTATTCCCATTACCAAACCAAGTGTTAATGGCGTGAAATAGACGGGTTGAGGCCGGTCCGATCCCTGCCCAATACCGAGACACTTTGCCGGCACTCACGGTATCGAGCAGAGTCCTTGACAAGTGTACCACCAAACTGTCGTCTTTACGCCGTACGAAGAGCCCACGTTGTACACATTCAGAAGCAATGATAGATATGAAAACAAATTTACATTTATTAACCATTTAACTTATGTGACGTTCTGAATATCATGATTAATGTGAACCACTACAACAAGGATGCGGTGACACACTTTGGCTAGCTTTTCTCATACACACCTGAATAGGTGAAGTTATTTACAGTTGTTCCGTCTTTTTGTGATCATTATTAAAAATCATTGAAAAAGGTTGTTTGCGGATGTTGTTACATGGAATGCACGCTATCAATCAATATGAGAACGCACCAATTAGAACAACCCTCTGTAACCAGCATAACAATAATGCACCACATAAGAAAACATGATGCACCTCGCTTTCAAAGAATTAAAGCTTAAATATAACCCAGTTGGTTTCTCATCACTTTTGTGACATGTTGTGTCAAATGCATTTAAAGATAAATAAATAAATGCCAATGCGTTTCTTAGTAATTACGGCTCAACTTTTCGTCCACTAGGGGATGATGTAAAGCTCGCATCCACTGAGAGCAAAGCCTTAATAACCGAGTGCCTTGATAAAAGAGCATTTCATTTCAGATCGGCATTGACAAACACGTTGGTTCTCCTTAACAAAGGCCGATCATTAACAATTAAAACACTTTACCATATTACATTCCTTATGAGTTTGTATGTAAGAACACCGCTATCGGCCACTCCAGCTTCCGACCAATCAGAAGCCGCTAAGTAGACACCACAGGGGCTGAATATCGAACCCTCATCACACTTTAATATATGTAGAAATAATTACCAGTCCATCAAAAAAAAAACATTATACAGTAATGACTTGAGAATTATAGTACTCTAGTTAGAGTAGCCATAGGAAGATCTGTCAGTAGCTACATAAATTTGTTTTCAAGGTACGTAATAACATCGTCTCTTGAGCACCAATCACAATCGCTGAAATCGTTAAATCGTTGAAGGTGCGCAAGGTTCCATCACTCATCACACAGTGACAGCGTCGGCCGTTGCGATAATAAACACACAATCGCCGAGCCAATGTTTACTGCAATGAACGTACAGATCATCACAACCGTCTCTCGTTGCACAGAAGATGTACCGTATGTACCGATGTGTGTGCTGGTCAGGTCAACTACTAACCTAAGCCCATGTCTTTGACAATACATTAATGGTGTATAAATCAGGAAATGCTGTGACAACAGGCGACAATCCTTCTCTTTCATCATACCAAATGCTTGCAACTGTATGTCGCTCGTCACAAAGGAAACTAGGGTGCTGGGAAGAGCCCGGCTACTATGTATTAACTAATGCTGCCCGTGTCCTGCTGTTCAACGACTAAAGGCCGACATCACGAGATACTGTTTTTGGGTGTCAGGTTATTAAACAATAAATAAAAATAGAAGAAACTGTGTCCAGATTTTAGTCATTCATTGTTGGTAAACCATGCCAGTTTCATTGGTATTTTACGTTTTAATTTAAATTATGAATAACAAAGTGACAGCCTCAAAAAATAATAAAGGAAAGGAATGATTTTAAGGTATGCACGTGTGCAAGGGGTGGCATCTAGATTTAGTAGATTCCAAATTGATTCCTCCCAATTTGTGTTCTGTGCTGTAAATACTTTCAAACATTTAAAATGTACAACCGTAATTAAAACCGTATTGAATTAAATTATAAAGAAATTCATCCCACGTAATAACTTAAAAGTGAGGGAATGAACAAATTAGAATGACTGCCTAGACTTACGCTTGTAAATAAATAAAAGCTATAAACATCAAACAAATCGTGTTTAGTTTTACTTAGGAATTGGTTTCTAAGTCGCATTGATCGATTCCGAACTATAGGCATCTACGTCATTTAGCATGTGACGCTGGGAAGTAATACTAACTTGTATCCATCGCCCGATAAGATGGTCTTTTGTATTCTACTTGCTAAGCCAATTGTGCTGTCGTGAATCAAGATCCCCAAGAAGGAGATATCATCATGTAGACATCTGTTGTACCTACAGAATACTATCAACGAAGCTGGGAAGAGATATTATCAGCCCTTCAAGATCCTTGTTTATCCCATTCATCAGGAGTAATATGAACTGTGTCCCTACAACATGATCTTACCTTACACAGACCATACAACTTAATGCAGCCTCAGCACCAATTCCATTTTGTGGGAGTTAAAGCTGCATTGACAACACAGGGGTCACAAAATATCAATTTATCCAATACGAGCACAGATTTCTTTCATAAAAATACAACTTATAATATTATATGTAGGGGTGTGCGGTTAACCGACTTTTCGGGTCGGGTCGGTTTTTTACTAACCGAACCGAAAATTCGTTTGAAAACCCGAAAGTCGGTTTTCCCGCGCGCGATGTTTGAAACGACCGTGACATGTTTCCTCCGCCTGCTAGATCGCACCGCTAAGCGTCGAGATATGTACGACCTATCGATATATCGAACGTACATCGAACCAAGACGACCAACCATAGGCCTAGGCCTAGGCTCTCGTCTGGGTTTGTTGTAGTCGTCAACTTTCGTTGTTTATTTACATCCGTCGTGTGCTATAAAACGTAATTCTTGGTAAATAATGAAAATAAAATGCGTCGTACAGCCACAGGTAGGCCTAGGCCTAGAGCTTTAATTATTGAGAACGATGAAGATGCTGATGCTGATGGTGCCACCGGGTAGTTGTGGCCCATTTGCAGCCTTTAAGTGTTTTAATCTAATCTAATCTGATGATCCACCAGAGCAGCGTAAGTGAGTGATGTTGGCCTCTCAACCAAGGCAAATATTTGGGCACACTTTACCAAAATTAGTTCGATCTGTGCCAAGTGCAAGTATTGCGCCAGCCAATTAAAAACTGAATTTGGTACGACGTCGAGCCTATATTTTCAAATATTCGCACAGGCCTAGTTTCTACCTCTTCTACTTCCCATAGTCACAGGCATGCCATCAACTTCTTCCAAAATAAAGCACTCAGTTGTTTCCTACTTCCCAGTTTTATTTTTATTTGGAATTCTTACTTGCAAAGTCATGAATATGCTTAGTTTATTTAAAACAAAAAATGTTTGCCTACAAAATGTGGAATGGCGCTATATTATTTACGACTAACCGAACCGGAACCGAAAAACCGAGGTTATTACACTAACCGAACCGAAAACCGAACCGAGTTAAAAAAGTACTAACCGCACACCCCTAATTATATGGTAACGATCTACCGAGTCAGGACGTTAATCTCAATGGGAATACAAGGCAATGGTTAGACAACTATTTTTATTGGACAAGTAAATATGTTGTGTATCTAGAGGTGGGGGTTACTGGGGTAGAACCACTGGAAGCTGGATACAGAATGATGTATTGTGTTACGAAACTTGCCTTAGTGGAGACGAGCCTACTAGTGTAAACCCAGGAGACAAAGCATCTGCATGACTCTCTTGTACACGCTAACAAACACGACTCCTCTCCTATGGAACCTCCTTTGTCACACTCGGTCATGTCACCCCCCCCCCCCCCCCACCTGTGGAGCCTCTCACTTGTCACACACTATCATGTTCCCCTCCCTCACCAGTGGAGCCTCTCACTTGTCACACTCGGTCATGTTCCCCCCCTCCACCTGTGGAGCCTCTTATATGTCACACACTGTCATGTCACCCCCCCCCCCCCTCACCTGTGGAGCCTCTCACTTGTCACACACTGTCATGTCCCTGTCCCCCACCTGTGGAGCCTCTCACTTGTCACACACTGTCATGTCCCTCTCCCCCACCTGTGGAGCCTCTCACTTGTCACACACTGTCATGTCCCCCACCCTCCCCCACCTGTGGAGCCTCTCACTTGTCACACACTGTCATGTCCCCCTCCCCCACCTGTGGAGCCTCTCACTTGTCACACTTGGTCATGTTCCCCCCCTACACCTGTGGAGCCTCTCACTTGTCACACTCGGTCATGTTACCCCCCTCCACCTGTGGAGCCTCTCACTTGTCACACTCGGTCATGTTACCCCCCTCCACCTGTGGAGCCTCTCACTTGTCACACACTGTCATGTTCCCCCCCTACACCTGTGGAGCCTCTCACTTGTCACACACTGTCATGTCCCTCTCCCCCACCTGTGGAGCCTCTCACTCATCCTCCTCTTCCACGTCGTCGTCCGTGGTGAACTCAGACACATCGCTGTCCCCCCCTCCCGTCCCCCTCTCCTCCTCTTCATCATCGTCCAGCTGTGCCCACTGTGGGTGTTCCGTCGGTACCTCAGCAGCTTCCTTCACGTCAAGCTGCAACAACATCCACATTCAGTGCGCTAGACAACTCAACATGCAGACATGACCTTCTAAAAGAAGGACTGCATATATTATAATAACCTATTATTACCATCATCAACATCAACATCAACATCAACATCATCATCATCATCATCATCATCATCATCATCATCATCATAAAAGCAAAGGAACATTTTTGTTGATAGGCTACTGTAAAATACAAGTAAACATAGATTTGCCTTGGGATATTTTTTCATTCTACATTTTCCACTAAAAGTAAGCGAGATAGTACTACCACTTTTCCTGGATGTAAAGTGAGTTGCACGTACCTTGATGTCGATGCTCTGATCGAAGCCGAGGTAAGAGTCCGATCGCAGACAGACGGTGAATGTGTAGAGGCCCGGCCATCGGGGGGCGGTGAACTTGAGTTGGATCTCCTCGTGATCGACTAGAGCCGTGATGTGACACGGAGACGTGAGCAGAGTGTGGGACTTGCGGTCCGACATGTAGACCCACCAGTACTCTTGCTTGTCCTGCACATCCATACACCGCATTAGAGGCTATACTAGTAGCTTGCCCCTTGCAATCAAAATATTGATATAATTCAGAAATTTGCAGCCAAACAACTTTGCTGCCATATCATTTGGTCTGTACTTGGTTTACTTGTGGACTCACCTCCGGGTAGAAGGGGCAGTGTACGCTGTGGGACTGTTTGTTCCGGCCGTCGAGCACCTTGTCTCTCTTGGAAAGCTTTGTCTGGAACTTCTCCCACTCTGCGTCATCGTCCTCCACCGACGAGCCCTGCTGACAAGGCAACGTTAGAGACACTATGATAACGTAAGCAGTGGTGGATAAGCTCGACCAACCACACCACTGTGGGACGGAACGCTAGTGTCTGCTAAAGTGACGGTATTCTGATGTACTATTTGCCGACGTGCACTATTTTCGTACATTCAAAAGAGAATTCAAAGGAAATTAAAAGTGGTCTTTCCCCGTCGCATCCCTTCCACATTAGAGAGATGCAAGCTTGTGTGCCTCACACTACATACAGAAAACGTAAGCTTGTTGGGCCCACTCCCACACTACAGCTACCCACCTTCTTGTCCGGCTGGCTGTCATCGTCCTCCGAATGGTCTCCCCCAGTCTCATCGCTCTCAGCCCCGGAATCATCCTCGTCCTCCTCCCTTGTCCTCCGCTTGCTGTCCACCACCTCCTTCTCCGAGTCCTTCTTCTCGGTGTCCTCCTTCTTTTCTTCCACGTCCTTCTTAACCTCTTTTCTCCCCCTCGACGGCTTGCCTCCCTTCTTGTTCCCACCCTTCTTGGCCTTGCGTTGCTGCTTCTGCCACACTGGCTTCTTCACCTGCGGACGACAGAACCAAAACGTACACAAAGAGCTGTTCTCTATCTTGATCTTGACAAGTTTAAATTTTCAACTGATAAATCCTACCAGTTCCAAGAGTTTCATTCAGATTCATTCAATTTATTGTGGATCTTATTCGAGCCTACAGGTCGACAAAAATATTTTTGATAAAGCCTTGTATTGTCCCATTTGAACCACACTTATTGCAATTTAAACTTCACTCCTAGAACGCTAACACGTACGCTTGCAAGTAGCAATGATGTACACACATAAGTAGGGTGTCTGAAACTGGCTCCAACAACTCATCAGTCTATTAAGCACACGCTCCACCCGACCACTACCTGCTGCTGCACACACACCTCACCCGATGACAACCAGCTCCACACATGCCCCACCTGATGACAACTTGCTCCACACACGCCCCACCTGATGACAACTTGCTCCACACACGCCCCACCTGATGACAACTTGCTCCACACACGCCCCACCTGATGACAACTTGCTCCACACACGCCCCACCTGATGACAACTTGCTCCACACATGCCCCAGCTGATGACAACTTGCTCCACACACGCCCCACCTGACTTGCTCCACACATGCTCCACCTGATGACAACTTGCTCCACACATGCCCCACCTGATGACAACTTGCTCCACACACGCCCCACCTGATGACAACTTGCTCCACACGCCCCACCTGATGACAACTTGCTCCACACACGCCCCAGCTGATGACATCCTGCTCCACACACACCCTCACCTTCTCCTCCTCCTCCTCGTGAACGTCGTCGGGGACATCCGCAGACTTGTCGGGCACGGTGTCGTCCCCGAATATCGTGCAGAAGTCCCGCCTCTCCAGCGCGACCGTAACCGTGACGATAGCGCCGGCCGTGTAAACCGTCGGGTTCTCGTCGTCGATCACTGTAACAAACGGTCACACATGAGAGCAAGCGACAGGTGGGCCGTCATAACACAGCCTGCTTACCTTAAACATGCCATTATCCTTGATCTTTCATGTTTGTTAACAAAATTTAAACATGTTTTATTGTTCTATTGAAAACATAATATTCAATATCATGCAACTGAATGTGCAGTCTGGTGATGAATATGGTTGGATGTCCAATACGCGGTACTCTTGTATGGCGTTCAATGCCTGGTGCAAGCGAAGACTTACCCTCCGAAGTGACCTTGAAGTTGACGTGCGGCATTGCACCGAGGACCTTCATGGCGTCGTTGTATTGCTCGTCCGAGAGAAACCGGAGGATGAATCTTCTCTCGGGCCCCTTGAGCTGAGCAAACTGTAGCAGCGACTTGACGTGACGCTGGAACCAGACAATCAATGCTTCAGTTCTCTATGTAACGCACGTAACCACTCTAGCTACACTAATACAGAAAGACAAACTGCTTGTCTGTGAAACTGACTAAATGAATACATGAATACGTATATGAATAATATTAAGTTATACAGTAAAATGTTTGAATCTAATAACAAAATTTGAGTTGGGAGGATCCATGAGATCAAAGACCATACAGTGAGAAGGAAACTGTCTTTAAATGCACTTTAAGTCATACTTTGGATGCAGTAAGAAGTCTGTGCACTGTATTGCGGACAGAGATCATTCCAGTGCCGAGAGGGGAAGGGGAGGGGAGACCCACCAGCAAACTATCACAAGAAGCTCGGCTGTCACACTTGATTCTTTGTCTTTCACGTTTACTCGACTTCAAAACAATTACAGAAGTAAGGATATGGCCTGGAGAGTATGAAAGGCGAATGGAAGATAGTAGATGAAGTGGGAGGTCAAGAAGAGATGGAACAAAACCATAGCAAGAGGCGGGAGCTACAAATTATTGGATGTGGAAAAGATACAAATTGTAAGAGGATAGGAAGTGGAAAAATTGTTGCTTAACACAAGATGACTCTGCCAGAAGCAGGAAATTGCAATGGATGATGATGATGATGATGATGACAATCATTATTTCTGGTTCTTCAATCTGCACTGTAGGCCAACAGTTGTTAGGACAATTCAATGTCAATTTTAGTATTTTTCTTAGTCACTATTACACAAGGGCAGATAGATTATATAGGCTATATATATTTAAAGCAAATATAATGCCGGTGAAAATTTAACATTGAACAATAATTTCGGTCCAGGCATAAACAACCGCATTAGACTCACCTTCTTCAACGAGAAGTATTTGAGGTGTTCGTCCTTGACGTGCGGAAGCTGAAGCAGTGGACTCTTGAACTCCAGTAGCGCCTGGACGACCATCGGACACAGCTTCATGCAGTTCTCGATCGTCTCCACGTTGGGCAGTCTCGGTACTGAAACCAGACACGCACGCCGTTAGCACGCACGCACGCACGCCAGGCCACCACCAACCGGCAGACCTAACACTCACTTCGCCTGGCATACGCCAGCAGGATCAGCTGGGAGACGCAGTTGACCATCTCCTGGATCAGGTACGGACACTTCTTGACGACATACTGTCGGTCCCGGCCCAGGGTCTCCGGGTTCACGGCCATGCGGTTGAGATGCGAATGCAGCAACGCGCGGGCCTTGATCGAGTAGAGATAGCAGAGCGGGGGCTCGCGGTTCTTCTCGCTCAGGTTGGGGATCTGCTTGATCAGCTGTAACCAAAAAACCACGTCGGCACTTGGCGTACGTAAAATAGACACTTCGCGCCGTTTTGTTTCGTTCCAACGTGTAACGTGCGCAAATCAAAGAGACGTTCGACAACCAAACTACCCGGCGACCGATCGTTTGTCCTACCCGTGTCGTTTCACGCCATTCCGGCAGAGATTCCTCTCTCGGACTCCGAGACTCTCTCCAAATATTCAAGTAACAGGTCGACTAGTGTACGACGGACTCACGTGGGGAACTTCCTCGCTGTCCGTCGACCGCTCCACAATCTCGTTGTTGTGTTTCTTCTCGAACTCGAGCGAGGCTGCTAGGATCATGATGACTCGCTTCAGAGCCATCGACGGGGTCTTGTGGAAGAAGAAGTAGTAGAGTTGCGTCGTGTCTAGCAGTACCTGTCACAACAACAACAATGGCGTGAGTGCGCGTGCACCCAACCCTCACGACGGCCGGCGCCAAGGTTTCTGCACACAGCTACGTCTTACCAAATGAATATAAATGAGCTTGAACTGTTTCAAGATTTGTATATTATATTTCATATTTTCTGAGTTTCTCACATGACGAGCTACTGATTACCATACTGTACACTGTACAGTCAATACTTCTAAATTATGTAAAATAATTAAAATAGATTAATATTGAATTAATACAACCATTCCTTATAAACAAACTCTCGGGGACCAGAATATTACCGTTAAAAAGAATATTTCTGTATACTTCTGGAACTTCAAAAACAATTTGTTATATATATATACATCGGTGATTTTGGCATAATGAGTAATGAGTGACATTTGTTTAAAGTATTAGTATTTGCTATTGCCTGGAATAGACACAATGTTGTGAGCCTCACTCACCTTGTCGCCAGAGTACCGGATGGACTTGTACCACCACATCCCAACCACAGTGGGCAGAGCCACCATGAACACCAGCGCATACAGCCCCAGGACCTGAAACAAGTACCACATTACTAGTACCACCACATCCCAACCACAGTGGGCAGAGCCACCATGAACACCAGCGCATACAGCCCCAGGACCTGAAACAAGTACCACATTACAGAGGGCAGAGCCACCATGAACACCAGCGCATATAGCCCCAGGACCTGAAACAAGTACCACATTACAACCAGAGTACCATGAACACCAGCGCATACAGCCCCAGGACCTGAAACAAGTACCACATTACAGAGGGCAGAGCCACCATGAACACCAGCGCATACAGCCCCAGGACCTGAAACAAGTACGACAGACATTACAATGCTCGCGTCTCGCTTGCCGACTGGGAGAATCTAACGGTAAGTCACGGTCAATACGATCTTTCCAAGTACAAAGTTTTCCCCACCCAGTAACGTTTTCTCACAATTTATACACAACTAAAAACAGATTGTGTGTATCCTGGTGGCAACAAACTGAACTGGAGCAAAGATGAAATTTAGCTGTCAACCGTTGAATATTTGCTTTGTGAAAGCTATAATGATACTAATTTACCAGTGTTACATACATACACACACATACACAGGTCACATGTGCAGTTAATGTGACGGAGGCCTCACTCAAGTCTCACTCACCCAGACCGAGTTCTCCTTCTCGACAATCCACGAGGGCAGCGCGATGCCAAAGCTCATCGCTCCGGGACCGTCCGGATTCCCGTACTTCTCCCAGTTCTTCCGGGCCTCGTCATCGGTCAGTGCCTGGTATGCTGCAAACCAGAACCAAGACAATTAGTGCCAGACCTTTCCGGAGCAGCCATGTCAAGTGGGTTTCCGTTTCGTTAGCCAGCTGTATAGTCTAATAGGATAGAGGTATTAAATAAATACATACAACTAGATGCTACACCTGCGCCCTGATTCTGAATGGGTGACGATACATTTATCACTGGTTTCAGTTGTTAGAAGAAGGCGATGAGCCAATGGGTATTCGCCTTCAGTAACGACCAAAACCGCTGATAAATTTATCCTCGTCCATACAGAATCGCCCTGCAGGTGGTAATGCAAGATGTATTTTAGTCTTAAAATTAGTTACCAGTAATTGCAAAATAAAGGCTATTTTATTTTAATTTAAAGTCTAAGGCTACGTGCAAGATATCGGTAGTAAGGTACCTAGTTCTTTTCAAACGAGAACAAGTTATTGTTTGGGCCTAAAACTTTTCCGATCATATCTTTTCTTCGTAATGACGATTTTTATAAAAACGAACTGTTCAGGGGCGGACTGGGATAAAAAGGCTCGGGATGCCGAGTTTCGGGGGGGGGGGGGGGGGCACATGAGGTGGCGTGGCCCCACGCAGCTGGGGTCTGGGGCAAACCCCAGCCCCCGGAGGCAAATACGCCGAAGGTGCAAAAAATTTGTAGGGGTTGCATTGAATTTTATGGCCTAAAATACGATTTTAGGGCGCGATTAACAGAGGCCATCCTACCAGTAGCAAAATAATTTCCATTATATTCAATTAATTACATTGAATATTTACAATAAATATTCCAATAAATTCAATTATAATTTCAAAATAATACTTATAGAGTGAGGTTAAGATTTTTTTAGGAATATACAGAGAAGTATTTACATCATAGGAACTTTCTGGTAGCAGCCCGGGGGCCCGGACTGCCAAAGGGCCCGATTTGCCCAGGGGCCCGGGATGCGATCGCATCCCGGCATCCCTAGCCAGTCCGCGCCTGGAACTGTTAGCCCACAAATCCGTCCGGTTTTCGTTAAGACCTTCTTGATCATTTACATGTGATGCCACAGTATGCTGCCTGATGAGGTACTCAACTTGTACAGCCTAGGAGGGTCACCTATACCAAAACAAGTGCGACGCATGCAGGCTGGGCTTACGTTGATTCACTCCTAGTCCTTTTCTTTCTCCGTGAACATGATCACAGGCTAAGCTAGCCACCTTGTAAATCATTACCAATAATATGTACCCAATAAACTAGAAATAAGAAATAAAAGTCAAGTACCTTTGGTAAGTTTCATGAATGCTTTCTCGTTTCCCGTTTCCTTATCAGGGTGAAGAATCAGAGAAAGTTTACGGTATTGCTTCTTGATCTCGGCTTGAGACGAGCCCTGGGGAAAACATAACTTGTGAACAATATAAGAACCTCAAACATGCATAGCGAGCCTTAAACTTCATGTCCGTACCAAGTTTCCAACCTAAACACATAGGCCTAAATACACGCAGTGCAAAGGTATGTATATTCTTTTGATTTATTAAATATTAATAAATACCTACACAACAGGGACCATAGGCCTAAAAAAATTAGGCAGAAAACCAAACTAGTGTAGCCTACATTGAATTACAACAAGGGGAAATAAACATTAGGTAGCCTATATTCTAGTACCACTACTTGTCAAAATGGTCCATGAACTTGACTAGATTAGTAGCCTATACATAATGATGAATGGGCTGACCCTGCCAGAAGGAGGAAACAGCAATGGATAATGATGATGATGACGACATATGAATGAATAGGCCTAGAATGAAATTTAAAGTGGACAGTAGAAAAGTTAACTGTTGGCATAGAATTCATTTCAGGCTATTAGCATCTATCAACATAACAAACAACACAAAACACGTGCAATATAGGAACATCCCTCGACGTTCTTTTTTTTTTGTAGAGGGGAATTAAAAACCTGAACTACAGTAAGTGACTGTTGTTGTTCGATATAGTATGAATTATGGTAGTCCTACTGGTACTTACCAACGGCATGCCGAGAATTTCATAAGGATCAAAGTTGGCCATCTCATAGTCAAACTGAGATACTTTGTACGCTAACAGAATAAGCACCACCCAACCGCCAATGATCACCACTTTCCTGCAGGAGACAAAAAATATTCTAGGTAGCACTTATTATCGTGATGTTTAGATAAGTATAGGCCTAACACATTTATGGGATACTGCAATTACAAGCCAAAAAATGTTGATTCAACATTGATGAGAAGTAAGAACAAGTTCAACTATTGAGTAGAATAGATTAGAAGATTAGATTAAATACTTCAAGGCTGCAAATGGGCCATAGCCCATAACTGCCCAGTGGCAACCTGTCAAAAACTTTCCCCCACCCTCCCTCATTCTATTTCTAAATTCCCTTACTGATTCGCACTCAACAACCTCATCGGGTAACTCATTCCATTCCCTAACTGTTCTCTCAACAAATCCACACCTACCCAGATCACTTCTTACCACCTTTTGCTAAAACTTCCATTTATGATCCCCCCATCCCACTGTATACTCCTTCTTGCTATCTGCTAAGGGGTTTCCCTTCCCCCCGCCCTCGTTTCTCCCTAGCTGCTTTGTATAGATTACATACACATCCTATAACACCTCCATCTCTCCTCTACAGACTCCCAACCCAGCTTCCCCATCATTGCTGTAATGCTATCATAAACCCTCATCGCATTCCCTAACTTATCTTCCTCATACCTCCATCGCCTAACTTGTCCCATAACCTTCCTTGCCACCATATGATGCACCTTCTCTAGCTCCAAGACCTCCCCCTTTCTATATGGATCCCACACCGCCTCCCCATATTCCAAAATAAGCCGAACCACCATCGTGTAAGCCCTATCCGTTATCACCTGTCCGTTACCACCCCACTAGTTCCCGTCGGATTTCTCATAACAAACCCTAGGGTTATATATCCTTTCCTTACAGTCTCTTGCACCTGTTCCCCCCGGATCCCAAATCTTTGGCCAATATCAGGCATTGTGACAGGTTTAATGTAAAATTGTGAATCCTCTAATTGTAACACATTGTTGTATTCAGAATTAATTGCCAAATAAGATTATTATTCCATATGCCCACAATTGATCTATCTGACCATCATGCTGGATCTCGTCAGCCAATAGAGATTATTATTTATTTTATTTTATAAACACAACAGAATTACACAATTCCACAAAGTGTGTTTCGCCTCCCTGTCGTGAAACTTTATGCCCCCTGGCATAGCGTAGGTAGGCCTCAGTGGCGTAACTAGGAATTATTT
This sequence comes from Isoperla grammatica, assembly GCA_945910005.1. Classification (NCBI taxonomy): domain Eukaryota; kingdom Metazoa; phylum Arthropoda; class Insecta; order Plecoptera; family Perlodidae; genus Isoperla; species Isoperla grammatica. The sequence goes on from OX246748.1 coordinate 178,549, forward strand.
CGGGGGGGGTTAATTAGGGAAAAGTGAGATGAGGGGACTGAAACGGGTCTGGGGCGAAGCCCCAGCCGCCGGAGGCCATTTCGCCAAAGGCGAAATTTTTTTTCACTTCTATAATTATTTTGTGCCTTTTAGACTCAAAGAATACTACTCGAACCACTACTCGTTTGTTTGTATTATGTTGAAGTTACAGTGTTACAGTTAGTATTAATTATAGTTCTAAATAAGAATTGCATGGAAATTGTGTTTTTAATGTTTGATGGTTGTTCAATATAATCTCAACATAAAGTGAAACATTGTGGTCACGTCACATACATTTAAATTTTAATTCACATACCGTGATATTGTAATATTAGATTAATGCATTTTTATTTATAGGTACCCTTACTTTTACTGGTTCAAGCGAAAGTTATATTATTTTTTTGATGAACACATAAATAATATAATTGAATTATTTAAAGAAATTATAAATCTTATCTAAGTGAAGTGGTATGATACATTTAATGAAAATGTTATTTGTTGCGATTGTTATACACTGAAGTGGTTTTAGGATCTTAAAATATAGTATTAAGTAAATGTATTTTTAAGTAAAATCATTTTCGATGTAGTTTCGGGGGGGGGGGTTTAAACCCCCTAAAGGCCTAAACCCCCCCCTTAGTTACGCCACTGGTAGGCCTACATATTCAGTACATATACAGTATCATATTTACACAGTTGGTAAGATAGATCACTGTATCTCTGTCAAATATCCTTGTAGCATTTAGAAACTTGTTGAAGTTAGGCCTACTGACACCACCACTAGATAGCAGTGCACATAAAAAAAAAACAGCAGGTTTAGGAATGTATCTTAGGCAGGGTGTGTAAACACACATATAGTACCTACAGGTTTATTTAGGGATGGGGGTGTTACTGTGAATAAATATGGCAATGGTTACAATGTGTAGCCTAGTGGAATACATATGAAGCAAAGAGATATTTTGTCAAATATAGGCTAGGCCTAGTTGGAGATGATGAGTTGGAGAACAAATTTATCCTAATCTTGATTTCGAGAATTCAGATGTGAATGATAGTGATAACACTCAGTAACAAAATAGTAGGCCTATAATTGTGAAGCAGCAATCGTGTACAAAAGAAGCGCAAGTGAGGGTGGTCAAGTAATTACCTCCTAAATGCACACACAATATAGCAACACAAGATATTTTCAGATGTTTTACTTATTCAAAGCATATGAGTAGAAGTGGATTGGTTAGTGTACTGACACAAAATGTAGTGAAATTAGCAAAATTGTTCAGACAGGGTAGGACGTAGGTGTTTCCCCGTGAAGACTGACTGGTCACGAATGTGTCAAAGACTTACGTAAAAAACTGCTTTGTCCCTTTCCATGGCTCGTTTGATTGGAGAATGATCTTCTTTTTCTTACAGTCGTCACATTGGCACTCCTTTTCAAGTTTCTCCGGGTCTGAAAGAAATTGTCATATTTGTTGAATGTTACATTATTTTGCAAGGGTAGAGTAACCACTCAAGTCATGTAGGCCAGAATGTTTTGGGCCCAGACACAGAGGAGAGAGTCTACACCTCTCTACTGAACTTTTCACGTGACATATATTTTCTACAACATGGTCAGACATCTCGGCTGCGATACGATCTAAACAATGATCCAACATCTCACCATCAAATGGTGATGAAGACCTTCCTAGCCCTAGCTAAGGCAATGGAGTTATGAGAACATAGGGCCTACATAGGCCTAATTCAAAATCATTTGACAGTGTGATAAAGTTAACTAGGCCTAGAAGCAGTGAGCCAAGCTCGGCCTAACCTAGGCCCTAGCCTAGGCCTAGGTATAGGGCCTACGATAAATCCAATTTTTGGCCTAGGGCCTAGGCCAAGTACTAGGGCCTCCTAGCCTAGACACTCTTTACATGTGACAATTAAGCTTACTGATCCAGCTAGGCCTAGTCCTAGGGGGCCTACCCCCTAGCCTAGGCCTAGGTCTGTCAATTGTCACTTGCCACACAACGCACATAATTCATTTGTTTGGTTTAGCAGTCTTCTACTAGGCTAGGCCTAGGCTAGGCCTAGGCCTAGAAGGAACTCCGTTTGTCACTCATTGAAAGGGTGAGTCAATCATTGTCCTATCCTACAACGCCTAGGCCCTAGGCCTAGTTACGATTAATTTAAAGCTAGGCCTAGGCTAGGGCCTAGACATTTAACCCCAGCAAAGCCTAGGCCTATCTCTACTAGCTGGGCCTAGGCCTAGGCCTAGGACCTATAACCATTGGGTTTAAAATATAAACCCAATGCTATAACACATAAAAACGTTCAAACTTACCTTGCTTCGGTTTACGTGGCCACCAATAATACGTGCCAGGAATTAAAAGTAAAGCTAAAAACGACAAAAGAAAGTAAAAAAAGGTTCCTCCGCTCTCATCATATTGAAATTTTTGGCCTCCCATAACGTTTTAATGAGTAAAATAATAAGAAAACACTATTTTTAAGCTTGATCACATACGTTCAAGCTTACGTGTAGGCCTACAACGGGACTTGGATGACCGACCGGACGCTATTCTCACTCACATCTCGCTCACTGACATCTGCAGTCAAGTGGGTGTACCCGGAAACTACGGAGTAGAGGGCATCAAGAACCGCAAACCTGCAAACCGCGGCTTTGGTTGTGTTTGTTGTACTTCCAAATATTTTCGGAGTGGCTATTTCCACGATTATCGTGGCACGAAAACTCGATAATCGTGGGAATAGGGCTTCCCAAATATTTGTCACCCAACAGTTGGTAATAATTGAATTTTGATTAAAAAGTTAACGTGGTGTGGTTGGCGAAATGCTGATTGTTGACCGGGATTTTCAAGTGATTTGTGGAAAGAGGCCAACGCGATTGAATTGTTGGGAAAAAGGTTTGTATTAAAAATGAATTTGTCCATGTTATAAACTTTCTTCATTAATTCTGCAATTTGTATTATGTGCACGTGTATTTTTGTTGTAGAAAGATAACGAAGCAATAGGCCTACACGATGGGAAAGCACTTTGGAGAGTTGGCGTACCTTCGCGGAATCATAACCTACAAAATTTCTCCCTTTGAGCAACGAGCGTTCGCGGGCGCAATCACACATGGTATCCCAAATATTGTGTCGAGGTGTAGAAGCAACCTTTTTATTGTCTGTCCACCATTTATTCTAGGCTACCTGTCGTACACTTTAATTGAAAAAAGGCACGAAGCTCTCATGCGCAAGGACCCAGCCGACTATGAAGATGACTGCTAGCCTAGGGCCAGCCCCTGGCCATAGAGATACTGTTGTTGTTGTTGTTTCCACCCACTATACCCCGGGGTCGCGGCTAAAGCAGGCCAATAAACATCGTTTGAAAAATTTAAATTCCATACCTCATGGTTTCACTCTTCAAAGGGTAGGGCCTACCCTAAATATGTTTATAATGTAATATTGTGTTTAAGGTTAAAATTACAACTGTGTTTGGTCTATCTGTGCAATGGTGCTGTACTACTACACTCAAATACATGGTTATAAACTCAAATACTTATAATTATTTCATAGTGTTAATTATTAATGTTAGCAAGAGTTTGTAAAATAGATAAATTCCATCTTGGGGGGAGGGAATTGCCTCTACCACGGCATAAGGCCCAGCCGCAGAAGAGAGCTTTACTACTACTACTACTTCTACTAACACTCATGAACACGTCACACGCATACCTATGCAAAGTTGTCAATTATTAACCTAGGGCTAAAGAAAAGTACGTACATACATAGTAGGCCTACCAAATACTGGACCATGCTATGGCCAAGTATTTGATTGTTAAGTAACTGTACAATATGACATTAAACTAAGTATGTGTAAGTAGATAATTCAAATTACTGAAAATTGTCCCCCCTGCCCCCATTAGGTGAGACCTCTCACTGCTTTCAAGTATTGACCCATTGTTATCGGGATCATCAGCATAGCACCTGTGTAGATATAAGAACACATTTCCTGATTAGAATCCAGATTGCGACATTACGATTAGTTGCGTACATCACCATAAGAAGTTAACTCTTCAAGACTTCACGAGGAATATGGAAGGATGGGGGGAGTTACATAAAAGCACTATACCCGCAGCTTACATGGGACGTGGGGATAATTCATGGAAGCTGGAAAGGAAGACCTGGAGGACGGACCTCGGGAAGTTTTCCTTCCTGGGCAGGACGGTCGTGGAATGGAATGGGCTGGGTGAAGAGGTGGTGAGCCAGGAGAAGGCTAAGGGTGGTGTCACACTATGCGTTGCTAACGGTCCTGCAAGAGCGGAACGCTTTTGAGGGATGGTGACAGCACACGCTTTTAAATGCGAGGTGTCACACTTGTGCGTTGCCAACGTGCCCAACGGATGCTACCGCAGCATGCTGCCGCGTAGACGGACGAACGGACAGCGGGATTTGAGCGACAACACACGTAGTTAGATGCAAGGTGTCACACTATGCGGTTGTAACGGAGCGTTAGCAAGTTGTTTGTACTGTTTTCCACAATGTTTGATGTGGACAAGTTCATTTAATTTCTTGTTTACTTTTCGTTAAATATATTTGTATCCATTTTTTGTAACCTTTTTTTGTGTGTTTTCAGTTTTTGTATAATGACTAATGAGGTATATTTTTTACCTACGTACTCTCACTATGGTTTAGTCTTTTGAATTGTATGTTTATGTTTAAGCCACAGTTAAGCCTGTTTAAGTGCTTTGTGGCTTTTTATATAGATGAACCATTTTTATGTTAATTTGTATAATTTATAATCGAATAAGAAAACTTATTATTATTATTATTATTATTATTATTATTATTATTATTATTATTATTATTATTATTATTATTATTTTTATTATTATTATTTTTATTATTATTATTATTATTATTATTATTATTATTTTATTGAATGTATCACAATCATACAATCTCGGTCAAAACCGGCGTTAACATGTTGTACGGACGTAATGTCAAGTATTACCATGTGTCTACCTTACTTAACTTCACTAATCACATGTTTCTAGTTTAAACAGTCATCAATCTCGGTCAAAGCCGGTGTTTACTATTATTATTATTATTATCATTATTATTATTATTATTATTATTATTATGATTACTATTATTTTCATTATTTATTTAATTTTAAAAAAATTTTCAGAACAGATAAAACTTATTCTAAACATGTTTAAATTTAAATTTAATTCGTGTTTTTATGAGCACACCGCTAAGTGCCCCCTTGCCACCCCTGTGGACACCCACGCACAGAGCAATGTGTTCTCACTTAATTTTATCTGCCATTCTTCGGATTTTAATCAACGTGCTATCCTGCTACCGCAGTATAGTGTGACAGGTAGAGGCCATCCGCTTTAAGCGCATCCGCTTTTGTAGGAGCGTCAGCAACGCATAGTGTGACACCAGCCTAAGGGGTTTATGGAAAGGCTGAAGGCTGTGTGGGAAGGGGAGGTGAGAGGAGATGAAAGGAAGAAGAAATGATGGTGAGAAGCCCATGAGTTATGCAGATGAATAGGAAGAGGAAGGGGATCGGAGCAAAGGAAGTGGAAGGAGTGAAGGAAGAAAATGAGAAGGAAGGATGAAAGGGAATGGAAACCTGCCACCGGTACAGAGTGACCAACAGCAGGGAGCAGAAACAACAACATCCTAATTGTGATCCCGATACTGACAAAGGAGGGTGGCGGTTGGGAGCCTTCATAAACTGTGTGTAGTCATAATATTATGAAACTTTCAATTTTCTATTTACGTATCAACTGAACCTACTTTTTAACTTTATTTTTCTTAACCGGGTATCTTCTTGCTATGTTTGGGCACAATTTGCAATTACACCTATAAGACTACGTTACTTGCAGTCCTTGTTCATCTGGGAATGTTTATATTCAGAGTTGGGAACCTTAATTCTAGCATGGGGCAATGAACAAGCCAGCTACTGAAGATACCAACATGAAGCTTTGCTTGCCTGGAACACTTTTGCAACTTGCAAGTCAAAATAACATCACATGTTAATAAACATACCAACCAGTCTGATTTAAACATCACATGGGAACGATGACTTGGGACAAGAAATAAATTTACCAATGGCTTACCTGGAAAAAGAAACTTTATTGGTATAGTAACCCAAAATGATTTCTTACTTGCACCACTCAAAAACAGACTACATGATTGATTACATGAAAACTACTCTATATAGTACCGCAGTTGGTTATTACTGTACTTAACCTTAACTTTGTTAGAAATAATAATAGTACCTTAAAGTACAGGTTGTTTAATGATAATAGGTCGGCTATGAGCCAAGCCTTGTATATGCTTATACACAGACTAAACCATGACCTTGTAATATGCTGACCATAACAAGACAATGTAAACATAAAGAAAATCCACAAATGTGTCACTAATGTTGCCACGTATTGGATTAGGCGCATTATAAATTCCAGTTAACGTGTCAGTATGGCGTATGGCGTACGGTCAGCCATTTCACCGACGATAGGTATGTACAAATCATTCATATCCCACTAAACACGACACAAATTACCAATGGCAAATTTATCTTCAACTAAAAAATAAAATCATGAATTTAAGTTTTTTTCATTACACATTAAAGTATAGCATTTTATTCATTGGGAGGAAATCATACACAGACTGAGCATGTTTGTACATCAAGGCCCAGACATAATCAGTGTACAGGTAGTCAAAAACACACAAGGGGCCATCCATAAATGATGTCACACTATTTGGGGGGAGGGGTCAGTCTTTCTGTGACATCCATGCATGCACTGCATATAATGGCATTTTTTAGTGCAGATTCTTTTTCAGTATTTTACATTTTTTCAAATAATCCAGCAATTTCACACATTTCCAAAACTGTTTTTTTTTTTTTTAGCCACTAGAATGAGCCACCTGCTGAGTTTTGCCATGGACAAATGACCAGTAATAACCAGCAGCTGTGCAAATGTAAAAAATAAAGAAAATTCAAATGTTTGATCTCAATGTGACTGATTTTGTCCGAGTTTTCTTTTAAAATGTTGGCATGTCGGGGGTGGGGGGAGTCATTTTTTTGTGAAATCATTAAAGGGGGGGTGTCACATTTGTTGTGACTAACTGTGACAAGGGGGGAGGGGGGGTCTAATTTGGTCGAAAATTGTGGGACATCATGTACGGACGGCCCCCAGCAAGAATTTTCTACAAAAATAAGAGATATCTTTGATTGTTGTTGTTCCATAGTCCAATTGGGTATTTATTTAGTATGTTTATTCTTTATATAGTACCTTGATGATATACCACATAATTATTTATTACCATTACAAACTACATAAAAGAAATTCTTAATAACGCAAGTTCAAAATGTACTACCTACCATTTAGCTTACATTGGGGTTTGTTTATACGCACACATACCACAGCATTCCATGACTCGGACCAGGCCAGACCAATGTTAATGAACCCACCACGCTTTGCCGATTGACTGCCAGTTGCATTACAAGGGCAAGCAATATCGAATTGTTGCTTGCTTGGTTTTCAGTTTACTACATAACATGTCCCATGGAGTTAGCGTACTCGACAGATTACTACCTCAAGCACGAAGTGACGCCAACACTAGTTGGACATCTCACGCCCAGTGCTGGTAACTTCAATGTCGCTTCCTATGTGCAATTGGGGAAACTACTGCACTACGTTGACAAATAAGTATCCCCGATAGAAAGTAGGTGAAACCACTTGAAAAATATTTATTTCATCGTATCTATGAAATGAGCAAATCATTACTTGAGCTTCATTTTTTACAAACACATATTAAATTAATTGAGAAGTGAGAAAATAATGTTATGAACGCTTAAAACCACCATTGAAAAAGCCTGACCGAGGGCACAGTGGAACCTTTGGTACGTTTTGAGAAATGCCCCATCAGTATATTAGTAATGTTTGACAATATTTTGATTGTTCTACATGGTAAATATTAAACAAGCAACCAATGTCATATCATACGATGCTGATATGCACTAACCACAGTCGATACATTAACAAAACACAAACATTTATTTACAGCTCATATTTAGTCGACATAATCGTAGATTACCAAATTTCTTATCAGTTCTTTCTCATATTTAGTCGACAATAATCGTAGATTACCAAATTTCTCATCAGTTCTTTGGGCTGGGGAATATTTCAAGCCGAGCCTGAAACACGCAAGATTGGACCACTTTTGCCACAGCTCAACAGTGAGGCCGAGCGACATACGAGTCTGGGTAGGATGTCTTTTTAAAATAAGTCTACTACACGCATTTACGTTGACCAAATGACTTGCAGCTGTTGTCAGATTTAAGCGATAATCATATCATATAAGGATAATCATATTACTGAGAGGTGAATTAATTGAGAAAACATATTGAATATGCGATTAATTTCATTGCACAATCTAAGAGATCACTCAAAATATTCTTCGAACTTACTAGAGGGTTTTGATAACACACACTGAATGTATCGATTGATATCGGAATTAGCAAACAACTATGCCGTAGTATAGCCGTCAAGGCTTGCCAACTGCCACGAAAGTCTCCAATCATACCAAGTGTAATATTATTTGTTGTACGTGATAAGAAATGTGAAGGATGCGCTATATAGATTTAACTGTGACATGAGGCCTCATGCTAGGTGTAACGAACAAGAGGGCATTCACTGCGAACAGAAGCAATGACGTAGTTTACAAGGCGCAATGAACAAGACACTGGTTTGGTAGACTTTGTATCCCAATAACGATACTGTCTCAACTTCTGGCTTACCACCATTATCGATCAATAGGAAATGTGTATTATCGCCTCTCAACCATAAATGACTCCATGAATGACAAGTACTGGCAAGTGTGTTGGTTTGCTTTACACTTGAAGTTTAAGATTACCATCATCTTTTTTAAATATACATAGGCAGTTAATTCGAGTCTACAACTTAAAATTAAACTTAACTAAACCTATCAAAAGTAACAAATAAGCATAAGAAATAAGATATGAATAATAAGCAAGTATTACAAAGAAACAATGGGCATGATTAACGCTCGTGTGCTTATTGATTTGAGTTTAGCATTAAAGACGTATCGGTACTCATTAAAAACGAAATGCTTTTGAAGCTAAGCAATGAACGGACAAGCATAATTTTAAGATATTGGCAATAAGCACAACTACGATTCAATCTTCGGATACCTACTGAAAAAGCAGGCATTGCTCGATTCTTGTCCGAGAGAAATGATAGCCAAACAAGAACAAACGCATTGCCATCTCCAGACTGGGTAATAAGTTACATATGTATATACAAAATTGAAAGATGTGATTATAAATATAGCAAGAGATGATTATACTAGGTTTTAGTTATTATTATTCATTTTATTGTTTACTGTACGCTACGATGTCAAACATTTAAATTAAAACTTACTTAAAAACAGCGCATTATCATTAATGTTATTACTAAGGCATAAGTGCATAGTATGCATCGTGAATTCTTGAAGTTCCCAATGTAACTAAACTGTTGAACGAGTTTGTTCACAAAGAAATAACTATTAATATGCGAATGTCAGCAGAGGCTTTCAATTTCTATTTTTAGCCAAATGAAAAATTACCTTAAATGTATATATAGTACCACTTAACATGATAATAATAATATCCAACACAATGGTCGCCGTCTATGTCTATTGCCTCGACATTATTTTCAAAGTTAGCAAATATTGTATCGATCAATCGTGAGAGATTATGGTGATACGTTACTAGCAATATGCTAGGATTTTATATCGAAAACACTACAACAGCTTTGTCTTGGTATTAATTTAGCAATGTATGGTACGTCAATAAAAAATGAATTGATAATAAATTGAGGCACAGCATTTAGACTAAATGGGTAGAAACAGCTCGAGGATGTTTTCTGCTTCTTGGCATTTTTCCAGCCATCGCTGGGGGCGGCAAGCTTGTTTACGATAGATCTGGAAGAAACAAGTCGTGATTAGGGTATAGTATAATCAACACAAATGGGTTGTCATCAATACGTCTCATTGTTGACGTTGTGTGAACCTACATTTTCAAACCAAACCTTGTATAATTTTTATGTACTTAAATACTCTTTTCATCATTATCCATTGCCGTTTCCTGCTTCTGGCAGGGGCAAAATACTCTTCTGGCAAAATACTCTTTTACTACTACTAATTTAATTTGGCTGTTGACAACTTTCATGTCTAGAAGGAAAATAAACTGCCATACAGTAAATGGGGCTAAGAACGTAGGGACGGGTACTCACAGCTCGGTACGGCAGACACATCGAAACGCCTCTGTATCTGATCGTAAGTGAACTTGACAAATGCGTCGTATTGCTCGGAGAGTTTGGCGTTTAGCACTTGATCGTACTCCTCTCGGATCTGACCCTCGCGCTCTCTTAGCATGCGCTCGCAGATCATGCCAACCTGAGGAGATAAAAACGAACATCGTACTCTCGGGTCGGGCACCATAACACGACTAACAACGATAATACGTGCATGGACCATCAATCCCACCTGTCTGAAGGTGAATATCGGCCGGTCCCTGCCGCCCCCGCTACTCGAGAAGGCGGTGCGACACAACGAGCTGGTTGGCGAGCCTGGAGAGTCCGTGTTGTCCGAGGACGACGACTCGGCACTCGAGTGGCCGTCCACGCTCGTCAGGCCCGGATACGAGCTCAGCTGCTTGCGGCGGTTTAGACGTCGGATCTCCTCGCGGATGTTGGCCGCCATCTTTTCTGCAGGGCACAAGATAATCCGAGTGATGCACGGGAACCAACCCATTTCAGGACCAATTTGCTTTTGCCTAGTTTAACATTAGGCATGGCCTACATATCCTAAACAAAGTTTTGCCCATGAATTCTATTCTATATTTTCTGTGGCACCACGTGAGAAAGATTTACAAAATGTTACATTTGAAATACAGGATAGCCTACATTTTCAAAATACAACTTTCAAAGTTTTATATTTTAAAATCTGGCTATAGGTCTAAACATTTAGCTACATTTACTTTTGAGGGAGGGAAGGGTACCTCTACGTCAAAAACTGCAACAAATTTTATTTTTTTAATTATATCTCAAGAATGGCCTTCGAAATCAAAAATCTGAATCAACAGCACACTGTGGTTCATTCAGTCTGTAGCACTTACTAAAACACATTGCACTGTTGACTCAGATTATTGATTTCAAGTTGGCTAGCATTCTTGAGATAGGCTATAATTAAAAAATGAAATTTTCCTGCAGTTTTTTATGTAAGGATACCCTTTGTTCTTAACACTCAATTTTAATAAATCTTGGACTCCTAATCACTTTTTTCCACACCTTGTCAGGGGGTTATTGCCTAAGCCTAGCCTAGCCTAGCCTACCCAGGTAAAAACAAAATTTCCATGTTGCACCTCGAGCTACAAGACACCAGCACACATTTCACCCACCCAAAAGTAGAATAGACATACACAGAAATTCATGCATAAACAGAATTCAAACTACTTTCAATGCCATATCAGCTTGAAACAAAAATCTTGATTTAAACTATAACACCCTGAGGTAAAGCTTGTGAACAGCTGATCGGCTGTTATTGTGGAAGGTCAACACCTCCCCTAACCTTTTGAATGTTTGAGCTAAAAGCCACGGATTCATACTGACGGTCAAACTGGTTTTAGGGTTTTCTTTATGTACTTACGTACGCCATATTGCCATATTTAACGTGATTCACATATAAAAATGATGTAGGCCTATTTAAATAATGGAAATTAACTATCAAAAAACATACTAGGTAATGCCTAGGCCTATTCTAAAAAAAAAAAAAAAAAAAACAGATAAATAATCAAGGCAGTGGATATTCTTACCTCAGAACGCAAGATTTATTATAAATTATTCTTACGTTCTGTGTTTCTATTGGTTGTCTAATCACGTGACTAGGCCTAGTAGGGATGGGACGTTTAAACGTGGGAGTGGCTTTAAACGTTTGTACTTTTTACGCCTCGTTTAAACGTGTGTACAGAAGTGTTTGTATATAAGATAAGAAACAAATATTTTACAACGGAGCGTACTGCAGTATAGTTGTCCCAAGACTACCTTACACATGCTTTCGTCACAGGCGACTGGTTCGTACCCAATCAGCGATCGGTATTGGCCCGGATGTGTCTCGGGCGGTTCGCTGGTTGGCTACGACTGCCCCAGATGTGACGAAAGCAGGTGTAAAGTAATCTTGGGTCCACTAATACTAGTCTTTTTCTAGCTACAAATTGTAATTTTACCCAGTGTTTCGGAACTTTTCGGTAATTTACTGCAAAGGTCATTTTATTCATCTCGTGGCAGGGGATAGAGCGAATAAAACGTATTTGCCCATCCCTAGTGACTAGTCGACTCGACAGGCGCGCGCACCACCAACGTAAGAATAGTGTGTAGTAATTCTTACGTTAGAACGTAAGAAGCCACCCCCGAACGTAAGAATATTGTAAGAATAATAAATAAATACCCTTTAGGCCTACATTATTTTCATTTCAGAACGTAAGAATAGACCTTCAGCATCCGCCGAACGTAAGAATTAGGTAGGCTTTAATGTGCAAGAAATACCCATTAGGCCTACTAGGCCTACATTATTTTCGGTAAAACTTGCGCACAGCTGATCGGGTATTCTACTCACTTTTTTCCCTTTATTTCGTTCAAAACCACCAAAGTTACGTTATAAAGTTGCGTCTCCGTGTAGGCCTAGGCCTACCTCATTTCCCTTTATTGTGGATCAAGATCAACATTACCCTTAACCTTTTGAACGTCTTTATAAAGTTGCGTCTCCGTGTAGGCCTAGGCCTACCTCATTTCCCTTTATTTGGTTCAAGATCAACATTCCCCCTACCCTCTTCAGCTCCGTCGATAGCTCAACATAAGAATAGTGTGTAGTAATTGTTACGTTCTGCCGTAAGAATATACACTTCGAATAATCAAATCATGTGTATGTACTACGTACATAATCAATCTCGCAATGGAATACTCACAAAAAGTGAATAGAACAGCTGATCAGCTGTTCGCAAGAAATACCCACCCGGACAACGTTTTAAACCCATCTAAACGCTACAGCTTGTACATAAAATATCCACACTAACTCACACGCACGCGCGCACACACACACGAACACAGACAAATCAAAACTACACCACAGAGTTGTGTATGGTAATTGTACGGTATCGCTGATCGCGTTTCGTACTACTTTTTTCTGTATTCCTTTGCGATATTGATCATGTGCGCAGTACATAATTGTTATTTCATGATTTATCTGTAAGCTCCAGTGATTTTCAATACAAATAGTATCTTCTTTCATATTAAATTATCGTTTTGAAGTTGCATCGATTTGACGTTATTAAATATGTTAATATGGCGTACGTGCGAGGGCGCAGCTGTTTGGAGCACACAGGAAGTGTGAAGGCCTAGGCCTAGCTACCTGACATCCCACGAAAGTTGGGACAGGTTAGGGGGTCAATTATATTATGTTGAATTGGCTGGGCCTTTGCCTAGGCCTAGCTGCCTGACATCCTGACAACCTGTCCCAACTTTCATGGGATGTCAGGCAGCTAGGCCTAGGCATAGGGCCTAGGCCCAGTCAATTCAACATAGGCCTAATATTTTTTTTTATCATATGCCCACATTTGGCTTAATCAGGCCATCATGTAAGATCTGGTCAACCAGTAGAGACAGGCCTCCTTTTCTTCTCTAATATAATTGACCCCCTAACCTGTCCCAACTTTCGTGGGATGTCAGGTAGCTAGGCCTAGGCCTTCACACTTCCTGTGTGCTCCAAGCAGCTGCGCCCTCGCACGTCCGCCATATTGCCATATTTAATGTGATTGTGTTATCAAATCGATGCAACTTCAAAATGATAATTTAATATGAAAGAAGGTAGTATTTGGGTAGAAAATCACTGGAGCTTACAGATAAAACATGAAATAACAATTATGTACTGCGCACATGATCAATATCGCAAAGGAATGCAGAAAAAAGTGAGTACGAAACGCAATCAGCAATACCGTACAATTACCTTGTGTATTATCTAGTTTAAGTGAAGTGTATTAAAATAAATGAAATGTGTACTGTTAATGTTAATAGGCTAGTAACTAAATTTGAACTAGGGGCCTAGGCCTAGGCCCTTGTGGATGTAATTATCTGTTACAAATAAAGACTTAAAAATAATAAGGCATCCCCTAGGCCTAGGCCTAATCAAAATACGACCCGATCTATGCCAAATTTATAGGGCCTAGGCCATAATATACACATTCTATCCGTATTCAATCAGCTGTTGAGAGTTCATTGGCCAAAGGAAAATGGCGTCAAGGCCTTGTAACACTAGCTGATAGAATAGACTGTCATGTGAAGGCAATTAAAGGGTATAGGCTTCACTTTACAGGGCCTTGATCGATTTGTCTTGTATTGTGGATTAAATTCAATACAATCGACCCAAGGGCAACCCTAACTACGCAGAAATAATGAATTAGCTAATACTACGCATAGGCCTAGGCCTAAGCAGAAAAACATAGGCCTAGGCCTACAGCCAAGGCCAGGATTTCACTTACCAGGCGTAAGTTTAGGGCAAACCTCCCCAAAAGGCGATGGATTTGATTCTTGTTTACTACTTGTGGGAGAGCTTGGCGAAGCACACATTGGTACACATCGTCTTCTCTTATTTGGTCTTCCATGGCTGTGGACGGGGTCGAAATCCAAGGATCTCTTCAATGTAGCACAAGCCATCTTTCCTTAGATCACAGACTTTAGTTTTCTAGTTTTAAATGATAACTTCTAGTCACTCGTTATTGCTGTCTATTAAAAAAAAAAACAATAATTACTCGATTTAATAAAACATTAATCGGTAGCAAAACTAATAAAATACGCCCGATGTTAAAGGATATCTCAACACCAACTTGGAACCAACAGCGAATCAATATGGCGAAACGATAACGGACATTTAAATCCCTTTGTTTACAAGTTTCACAGCTAGATGGATCCAGGTGGCTATATGATGATCGCAGCGTTCTGATTGGTCTATTCTAGCTCGTACTCACGCATGCGTACAATCAATCGGAATTGCCAACTACCTACATATGAACCAAAACATTTCTACATGATGCAAGCGGGTTCTTCAGCCCTTTTTTATTTCCAAAGAATTAGAGACAAATAAAATATGATTAGTGGAAATTGCTCATAAAAACAACATTGTTAAAATAACTTGTTCTTTTATCAATGGAAACAATAATAAAATAAAATAGACATCACTAGCTACCCATGTGTGTTCAGAATATATGCCACAGGTTCTAATCCAACCCATAATTTTATGAAACAATGTTGTTTTCTCAAACAGAGGGTTCAAAATGATTGAATTTCTCTTGGAGAATTTACTGTTACGAGTTATCACCGTTCATTCCGTTCTACGACAACAGTAAACGTCTATATTTTCTAGGGAAAGCAAGTTTTCGTTGTGTGGCTGGCACTGGGACAATACAAAATAAGTCAAAAGAATATTAATATTAATAGAATAGTTTTTTCGAAGTTAATATAACAAAGTACATCAAGAGTTTTATATATTTAGTCAAACTATTTTTTTCCATTAGTCAGCTGGCCACCAGAAAACGCAAGTCGAAGTCATACTTTTACAGCTGACTTAACTTTGAGTTTTGACTTCTGACTTCTGATCTGACACTTGTGTCACTGCCTAGACCTAGCTCCTAAATCACCATTGTTGGAGTGAAAAAAAACTATAAAGGTGCATTAAGGCTTGTGATTTCTTGTATTTCAAGGGATTTTTCTCGTTGTCTAAGTAGCAATGGATCAAGAATACGATGCAATTGTGCTGGGGACGGGACTGAAGGAGTGCATTCTGAGTGGCTTGCTCTCGGTGTCTGGTAAGAAAGTACTGCACGTCGATCGCAATCCATACTATGGTGCCGAGTCGGCTTCAATTACTCCCTTGGCCGATTTGTTCTCTCGCTTCAGTGGCCCCGCACCAGACGAATCATACGGCAAGGGTCGAGACTGGAATGTCGACCTTATTCCAAAGTTTCTCATGGCAAATGGGCAGCTAGTCAAGTTATTGATTCATACTGGAGTTACAAGGTACTTGGAATTTAAGTCAGTTGAAGGCAGCTACGTCTATAAGGGTGGTAAAATATCTAAAGTCCCTGTTGACCAGAAAGAAGCGCTTGCTTCCGACTTAATGGGAATGTTTGAGAAGCGGCGTTTCCGCAACTTCCTCATCTTCGTTCAAGATTTGGTCGAAGACGACCCCAAGACATGGAAAGATGCCGATGCTAATACACTGACCATGCAGCAGCTGTACGACCACTTTGGTCTCGATAAGAATACTCAGGATTTCATTGGCCACGCCCTGTCGCTTTACCGAGACGACGATTATCTCAATAAGACTGCAATACAAACCATTAGGAGAATCAAGCTGTACAGCGACTCACTGGCACGCTACGGGAAATCTCCTTACCTCTATCCCATGTACGGTCTCGGAGAATTGCCGCAGGGGTTTGCCCGCCTAAGCGCCATCTACGGAGGAACGTACATGCTCGACAAACCCATCGACGAGATCGTGATGGAGGACGGGAAAGTGGCTGGAGTCAGATCAGGCACGGAGATTGCTCGCTGCAAACAAGTCTATTGTGATCCGTCTTATGTTCCCGACAAGGTGAAGCAGACGGGAAAGGTAGTCCGTTGTATCTGCTTGATGGATCACCCAATCCCAAATACACGTGATGCCCTCTCGACGCAGATCATAATTCCTCAGAAACAGGTAAGGATTCTACATTATAAGATTGCAAGTTCCCAAAACTGTAGACCTCTGCTCACAGATTAGTTTTCATGCTTTATCATTCATTAAATGTCATTAGAACAGACTACCATCATGCTATCACGTGGTTGAACATGTGGAAGGCTACCCTATGTTGAATAAAAAATTAACTTTAGTGTAGGCTATTTCTATAGTGTTAAATGTGACACCACCATTATTATTGACAGTTTGATGTGGTTCTTGATCCAAAGATAGTTTACCTGTAAACAAATTAATAAATTTGAAAAGTCTTCTAAGTTGGGCCTACAAAAAGAGACTTTTATAGGCCTCATCATCATCATCATCATCAATATCCATTGTCGTTTCCTGCTTCTGGCATGGTCAGCTTGGGTTTCACAACCAAATTTGTCCACCTCTTCCTATCTTCCCATAATCGTACTTCCCCTACTTCCTCCCAGTTCTCTCCTCTCGACTGTAGGTCTACTAGGTATTTATTTGCAGCCGGGTGGCGGGTCTTACATTGAGGAATCATACGCCATATGAAGTGGGACTGTTGATCGATAGACACTTGTTTGTTCTGACAGGTGGGTCGCAAGTCGGACATCTACGTTTCTCTTGTCAGCTACACACACCAGGTGGCGGCCAAGGGGTGGTTCGTCGCCATGGTTTCCACCACGGTGGAGACGGCCAATCCGGAGGCCGAGATCAAGGCCGGACTCGACCTGCTCGGGCCGATCCGTCAGAAGTTTGTCAGCGTCAGCGACTACTTCGAGCCAACCGACGACGGTCAGCAGAGTCAGGTGCTGATATCTCAGTCATACGACGCCACCACTCACTTCGAGACCACGTGTCTGGACGTGCTAGACATATTCCGCAGGGGGACCGGCGAAGACTTTGACTTCTCGAAAGTCAAGCTGAATCTCGGAGAGGAGGAGCAGTAAAGGAGTCGAGCTTTAATGAAGGAAAAAAGTATAATGAAACATATTAAGCTTATAAAAAAAAAACTCGACACGTTCGACAATTCGGGAGAACTACGAATTGTAGATGGTGCTTTTCGCAACTTCACAAATGTTGGCAGACGCCAGACACAACAATTACGAAGCTATGAATGTTAATGTTCCCTTGATAATCGACATCAATGCTAGCACATCTTCACTCCCTTTCAATTTTACCCCTGAAAAATGTTTAGTTGTAATCTAGGTAGGTTCCAGATTCTCGAATGTGATTCTTGACAGCATTCCATACTAATTGATCATTCATGTACAAAAGTGGAAAACATACATGACCAGCTACCCCGCATCACCAGTAAATGTATTTACACAGTATCAGTATGGTCCGGTGTTAATGGTTATTAAAAGCCAATGTATTATGAATTATGTTAATATTTGATATTTTCATTCACTATAAAATATATTGTAAGTTGTACCAGCATTAAATAAATTCAATTCAAAAGCCATTACTTTTCAAGTTGTATTTATTTTGTCAAACTTGTGCTGTTCATTAAAACTAGGACTGTTGCACTCTGACCTTGAGGTAAGTAGCTACATTCTGAACAGTGTAGAGGGAATATTATACAGTAATATGAGAGTAGCCAAGGTCTTAACAACTACTTCTACAGTAGTATCATTGAGTTTGTTAGTGTAGGGTAGAGACCCAGCGGCCATTGGCGGCTGTCTACCAATAAATTTCCCGTGGACTCTAGTAGTACGAGCGTGTAGCGCTTTCTAGCGGTACGCGCTACACAGATCCCTAGAACAACATGCGTCACAAGTCAGTCAAAACGAGAACGAGCCCAGTTTTTAATGGCATCCTTTTTAAGAACTAGTGACTGCCATTCAGCCATAAATGCAAATGGAGTTTTTAATAGAAAATCTTAAAAGATCGGCGCTTTAAGGGATTGTTTATTTAATGTTACTATGTGTGGAGAACAGTGTTTTTGTTTCACTTACCATGTTGGAATGGCTGCCGTTCCAGCATAGATGATGGCGACCACTTTTGTGAGGTGACGGCTGTCGCACCACTTGTTGCGAGGCGACGGCTGTCGTCATGGCGACCACTTGTTGCGAGGGGACGGCTGTTTTCATGGCGACCACTTGTTGCGAGGCGACGGGCTGTCTCGTTGTAGACGATCTTTGCATCTTCTGAACTTGCCGTTGAAACTTGATGTGAAAGATTTGATGTAAACGCTCATACGTTTCAGTTTTCACACATATCCTAAGTTGTTGTTTATTAAAGTTCAAATAATCTTTGTTACATACTGGTGGCTACATAAATGGCACCACAGGTACGAAATTAAACTAAACTAAAAAAACTATCTATGAAACTATTCAAACATGTAAAAGACAATAATATACAATTTAAACAGTCTAGTTCCAGCACTCATATTTTACAAATTTTTACAATATTCAAAAATTTACAAATAGCCTTCAGGCTGCACAGGAGGGTTATTTTTCAACATCCACAAGAAAACCATACTTGTATGGGATGTCAAAATTATAGCATCAATCTAACAGTATGTTAATTATTGGCAGGAATAGCACAAATAAAAGATTTCGGAACCATTTTTAAGATGTATACATTTAAAAAATGCATTTTTATTTAATTCAATTACTTTTCAAAATGTATCTTAAAAACTTGTTTGACAGCATCCCGCAACTAAGCAGCATGTCAGGGGACATTTTTCCAAAAATATATTAAAACATCCTGGGCAGCCTTTAAAGGTTTGTCAGTGTACGGTGATAATAAAACCATTTTAAATTAAATTTAAATTTTTATTAAACAAATTAAGATTTTTAGAGGGCTGCGTGATGTTATTGCAGTTATTTTATTCTGATGTTCTCTTCATCAAAAAAATTGGAAGTTTAGTTTTACCCGAACCGTGATTTGAAGCAACTTCACTTGCTTGATGGGATATTGCCACAGTGATGTCACCACAAAAACATCCAGCGTCCAGCCATAGCATCGTCCCCACACAGTCAACATAGTCAATGACAATGCAACAACGCTATCTCCCAACTTAGAGACGTAGCGGGTCTTGGCCGTCTAACTTTGATCCCCAAAAAACCTCCGACGTCTTCTCGGCACCTAGGGGACGAACGAAGAAACAACCCCTGAACACGAGTGATATCAGCGTCGAAAACAAATCTCTAAATGAAATCCTACTAGATGGAAAAACAAAAACGGCGACCAAACAACACCTGAAAGATGAACCCTCACTACCTTAGCAATGCGGACACTTCACGGCACGACCACATTCGACCTGCGCATCGTGAGACCGCGTGTACATACATCGACCTGCAGACAAGGAAGAACGAGCCACAGCGGCATACACAGAGCATTCAGGTTTTGTCACGTGGCAACATCCCAATACGCATCGCAGTAACTAACACAAATTACATCAATTAGATTTAGTTGTAAACAAATTGACTCGTGTTATAAAAGCCCCTTAACAATCTATTTAGTAAAAAGAAAAATTTGTGATTTGTTTGTGATCGTTTACCGTTTTTTTTCTTATTTCTCGCGGTAACATTATTTTATTTCAAGTTATTTGGATATAAACTATAAAGGCGTGTAGAGCTGCTTTTTGCAAGACAATCTCCACTTTTTTATATTACTTTATCATTAATTAGTCACAGTCACACCAAATTTCTGTACATTTTAACTGTCCAATCTTAAACTCCCAATACTTGAGCCATCTCAAAGGTTCCATATCATGTATTTTTCTCTATTGTATTTCAAATTCAAATTTCTTTTTGTGCATGCATAAGTTTTTATCTTTTACAAAATAATTTCAAGATATAATTACATGTTTTATTAATTATAAATTTAATTTAAGCTTGTCTGATGATCTACAATGTGACATTATGTACAATTAGGAATTTTAATAATATGCATATATACGTTTATTATAGTTTTGGATTTGGTGGAAGGATCTAAATACAGGGGTTATTTTTTTGTCGTTGAAGAGCCAAATTCACATTTGAAGTAGACTCTTTTTCTCTCTAGCTACTTTATTCACCACCGACGACGTCATAACCTTTTTTTTAAGCAATGAATATTTAGATTTAGAAAGCCGTCTCAAATCAAAAGTAAATAAAACTAAAATAAGCACCTACCACCCAGTCAGTGCTGGTTGAACATAGGTAACATAAATCTGTGGTTGAATGAAAGCACATTGCAATTGAAAAGCAAATCACAAGCACATAGAACTAATCTGCAAAATTATGTTATTTTTACAGCAGTTTATATTTTATATATTATTGGATGTTATATTTATGCTATAATTATTTTTACTTTTGATTAGTATTATTTATACTATTTCTTAGAAACGATTTGTATTTAAGGTTATGACACCACGGCAATTTTATCACAAGCAATGCACACATCATTTCATTCAAGAGACACCTATCGACACTAAAAACCAACTGTCACACTCTCTAGCATCTTCATCCACACATCCAACCAAGCCAAACCCATCTGAAGGAAAATTTACAACTTTCCCAATTAGCAAGTCTCTAATTCTCTTTCACCCCTTAAATGAACTGAAATGTTTCTTTAAATGAACTCTTTAAATGACTGGAAACCTTTCTCTTAGCAAAAACATTAGCATATATTAAAATAATATTTTAGCTACCAATTATAAGGCTATTCTGTACTTCCAGATCCGCTGTCTATCTGAATTCTCTAAGTATTCTATAAGCATCCATCAGCTGACATTCTGTCATACCGTTGCAGGGACGGTCTCGGCGACCAGAAGCCCAGATCTCGTAGCAAACACTCCAACGCCTGTAACACTGCATACATGTCATGTTATATGTTATCTCCACGTCCCCGGTCGTCCTTCTCTCCATAGGAAGCTGTAAAGGTGGACTTTCTAACAGGCTGCGATTCAGCCGAGTGTGAATCTGCTAAGTTGCTTTCTATCCTTTGTAGCGGTTCATCTTTCTACCGGTACGTGGTATCCGTATATTGGCTGTCAATTCGCATGGCTCTCTAATGCCATAACCACTGTCACTGCCAGTGCATTCGTACTTGAGACTGTATTACGCCCAAGTCATCTACTGATGCTCGTAGTTCCTTCAACTCAGCTGTTCTCTCCTGCACCGACTCAAGTACATCTGTACTTGGGCAGTCTATGTAACGCCACAAGTAATGTATAGCTGAAAAATAAACACAAATACAATGTTGTCAAGTAGAACTAGTGATGCTCGAAGTTCCTTCAACCCAACAGTCTTCTCCAATAACTATACTTGGGCAGTCTACCTAGACTGTAATTCCGCCACAAGTCGCCTAGTGATGCTAACCATGTATATCTAGGGTCACCGTGTAGGGTCGTACCATGTGACGGGAAGTTCTGGAAGCCAGATGATCCTGTCCCGGCTGTAACCACCTGCGAACAATGCAGCAGACCATGTTAAGTTACTGTTGACACACGTGTGACTTACTTATACAATGGTACCAGCAGTGGCACTAGGAGATACACACACAACAATGGGTAAATGCTCTAGACCGCTAAATACAGGCCCTACCTAGGGGGGGAAGAGTTTTGGCAAGAGCATTCTACCCAGCTAAAGCTCGAAACAACCTGCCGGTACATTGTATAAAGCGGTCACACTGAAGTTATGAGTTGTGTTGCCACTGGTTTCCTACTATAGAGTCCAGTGTCGTAGATACTCGACGTTCTCGCAGACGATCTCGAAGTGCCCTTACTGATCGCCTGCCAGACACCCCACCGCTCTAACGCATTTACTGTGGCGTTCTGCAGTGTTTGAATTAATTGATGCAAGGAATTTGTTACAAAACCAAGAAACGAATGAACCAAATACTGATACGTGCTTCTTCATAAAACGAGAAGGGTGCTGGTTGATGTCTTGTCAAGATGTATCGATCCCCTATGTGGACTGCATGGATTGGACTGCATCATACGTTGCAATATGAGATGTTCTATGCGTTGAACTATGCGTTGAACTATGCTGATCTGTAAAGAAGAACGTTATACACTTTAATTGTATGATCGCAATTAGAGATTTCATCGTCGTGTCGTCTCTGGGCTAAATTGAAAGCTGAAAATAGAGTATCCCCCTCCCTCCTCCCTCCCCCCCACACTCACACACATGAGGGCCGAAAATGTCCTCTCCCTCCACCCCCCCAGACATGCACTGCTCCATTATACAAAACATGTTGAAAATCCAACTTGAAGCGTTGGGTTAGTAGGGTATGAGAATAGTTGAAGAGAAACGATAATAATAATAATAATAATAATAATAATAATAATAATAATAATAATAATAATAATAATAATAATAATAATAATAATGATAATAATAATAATAATACAAAAATAAATTTAAAAAAATAAATAAATAAAAATAATATATATATATATATAGCCCCCCCCCCCCCCCCCCCCTCCCGCATGTGTTCGCTACTCGATGATATCAATGATACTTGTTAGTTTGCGTCTCTATCATTGCAGTAGAGTAGACAATGAGACAAAAAGAAGCCCATGATGTCTTATGTGTGATTCGAACCCACGTCCCTAGATGCGGTACACGCCAAGGATCTGCGCCCCAATCGCCAAGCTAAGCCATCACGGTTAGCAACAGTTCCCGAAATATTGAGACTACCCCTCTCTCTCAAGGTTATTTGATGAGTCCATTATCCTTGCTTCTCCCTTTTCCCCCACTACCCGTTATCTGGCGCGTGTATACTGTTTTGCCCATGGTTTTGCCGGACAGGCAGGTAGCGTCACTCAGCACTCTTCCCCTCAAACCCCTGACCATACTCAACGGTCGACTGGCGGCCCAACAGCTGATACTCCCGTATCGTATGGCCGCTGACCTACTGACACACACAATACCTTCCCTCCTCCTCCAGACAAACCTAGGGAAACTACTGACTAGGAACACTTCCCAGCTATCTATTATCACTCAGCCACTGCATGAATGTTGTCAACTGTCTCACACAGCAGCCAATCAGGGCATCGCATTCTCGCTGAATGACGTGTACGGAGCACGGAAAGATATTTCGCCAGGTGTACACTCGTTCTATATAAACTGGGACACGGGGGACAACTAATAGTCACAACTAACAAGCAGCAATGAAACATGAAATTATATTCAGGATTTAAGTTTCATATTTTGGCAACGATACTGATCGAGACTAAATGAAGATAAAAGAACAGACGGGATTCGAACCTGGTATGCACGGTCATCACGCCAACATGTGACCATTTCATAAAACATTTAAATGTAATTTGGATTAAATACATTCGTAATAAACACATTATTAGCCTTTTAGGCAACATTGAATATGCAACAATAAACGAATGTGTAAAAAATGCCACAAAAATATTTAGGCCTACACCTATACTTACATGGGTACAAAAGAACGATTCAGCATTGACACCAACTTACACTAGTGTAAAGTGCGTTAGTGTACACGCAAACAAAGCTAATGATGATATATTACTCGTTGAAAGTTCCAAAATGTTTGTTTTTTTAAATTTGTAACTGTTAAAATGTATTTAACGTTATTTTTATTGGGTTGCTCGAAATTTGGTTCTAACTAAATTGAATGTAAATTTACACAACCAGGTCTAGCCTTATCGTCGTATTTCAGACTAATTGGAATTATTAGAAATGTTTCAAAAGAAAAGTAGGCATATTATTGCGTTCATGGGTGGCGAAGTTTGGTTTGAAAACTCATCGGGTAGAAATTTTCACTAATGACGTAGCAATTTTAAAGAACAAAATGGCGGGTTTCGAACGAAACTTTCAACTGCAGTAGAATTTTGATTCATTTTTTTTAGCTTAATACCAGTTGAATCTCAGCCGGCATAACATGAATATTATACCATCATTGATCACAGCAACAAAATTTCGTAGTAAAAATAGAAGATTTACAAAAGTCAAAGGTTCAAGGTTTTCGTCTCATCCCACGAATTATTTTGGCGCATTTTCCCAACCGCCTAGCACGATTTAGAACAATGGAACATTCAGCATACATTCAATGAACTAAAACATAGGCCTACTCATATTATCAATCTATAGGTAGGTGACAGCATGGTTATTGGATAGGGTTACATATTATTATCATCTCTTCAATCTACCTTTGTTTCAAGTATCCCTGACAGGATCGCGGGAGATGACGTACTTGTAGATTCCAGCAAGCCCAACTGCCAATTTTAGAAAATCATCTCTCAAAGTTAAAATAAGAGTTTTACATAGTTGTAAATCGCACAGAGAATGTAGTTTTAATTATTAAAACTGTTTTTATGACACTTGAAATTGAAAAGTTTTAGTTTCCCCGGTTTTAAACCGTTTATTGGTGAGGGTTTTGATTCAGTAACGTCGAATTCGCCGGACATTGCTGGAGTGGACCGCCCGCTGCTACGTACCACCCCCCACCCCTTGCCTTGGAGAACCGGAAGTCCGTCTGAAGATGGCTGTGCATCAAACGTACAACCTTTCGGAACCTAAACTAAAACTAAATTAAAACGAGAAGTTAAAAACACAATCTAAAAATTTAAAAATATCCGTTGTTTGTTTTCAGTTTATGGTAGGCCTATACTTTAGTTCCAGAAATTTGGGCTCTTTTAAATATCTTCTCAGCCGCCAAAACATACCCAATTCGAACACATTTTGAAAACGATATGGACCGATAATAGGAGGCGTTTTATTGTTCTTTCCATTCTCTCGGAGCAGCCGGTTTCGAACGTGTTTGAAATTGCATTAGCGCAAAGATCGGAAGGAGGAAATGAGAGCTTGGATTTTTATAAAATTTACAATTCCATTAGGTTTGTTCTCCAGTCCTGTTAGTCTGCTATAAAGCAGAGAGAACAGAAACAAGCAGCAAATTGAGTGTTTGTCTGTAAAACATGCAGTAGCATTTACTACAGCTTGGTGTGTGTTCGGATGGTGCTCGAGGCATTCTTTTATTGACTCTGAGCGTCATCTGTGCCATTCTTTTATTACTGAGCAGAGCAGACGGTCGGTAAGATCGGCTTTCGAGAGACTTGATTTCCTTGAGACTTGATTTGAGACTTGATTTGACTGAGGAGAACAGAGCGGATCACGTGTTAAAACAGCTGATTTCCAAGAGGGGTTAGCAGCAGTGTTCTGTAGTAGGGGGCACCTCCTACCAACGGGGGTTGTCGAGCTCTCACATTCCTTACTCACATATTAAAACAGCTGATTTCCAAGGGGGGTTGGTAAGAGTGTTCTGTAGTAGGGGGCGCTCCTACCAACGGGGGTTGTCGAGCTGTCACATTCTTTCTTTACCCACATGTTAAAACAGCTGATTTCCAAGGGGGGTTGGTAGGAGTGTTCTGTAGCAGGGGGCACCTCCTACCAACGGGGGTTGTCGAGCTCTCACATTCCTTACTCACATATTAAAACAGCTGATTTCCAAGGGGGGTTGGTAGGAGTGTTCTGTAGTAGGGGGCGCTCCTACCAACGGGGGTTGTCGAGCTGTCACATTCTTTACCCACATGTTAAAACAGCTGATTTCCAAGGGGGGTTGGTAGGAGTGTTCTGTAGTAGGGGGCGCTCCTACCAACGGGGGTTGTCGAGCTGTCACATTCTTTACCCACATGTTAAAACAGCTGATTTCCAATGGGGGTTGGTAGGAGTGTTCTGTAGCAGGGGGCACCTCCTACCAACGGGGGTTGTCGAGCTCTCACATTCCTTACTCACATATTAAAACAACTGATTTCCAAGGGGGGTTGGTAGGAGTGTTCTGTAGTAGGGGGCGCTCCTACCAACGGGGGTTGTCGAGCTGTCACATTCTTTACCCACATGTTAAAACAGCTGATTTCCAAGGGGGGTTGGTAGGAGTGTTCTGTAGTAGGGGGCGCTCCTACCAACGGGGGTTGTCGAGCTGTCACATTCTTTACCCACATGTTAAAACAGCTGATTTCCAAGGGGGGTTGGTAGGAGTGTTCTGTAGCAGGGGGCACCTCCTACCAACGGGGGTTGTCGAGCTGTCACATTCCTTACCCACATGTTAAAACAGCTGATTTCCAAGGGGGGTTGGCAGCAGTGTTCTGTAGTAGGGGGCACTCCTACCAACGGGGGTTTTCGTGGTAGTTTCACATTCCTACGCTAGGTTTGCTAGTTTGGGGGTTGGAAGGAGTGTTCCATGGAGGGCCGCACTCCTTCCAACTAGCTGGGTTGGTATGAGGGGCGGCCTAAATAAAAATTTACAACTTCAAGACAAGTAGTATCTTTAACCAATTGAACATTGGTCAAACAGTTCACCGTGGTACCTTTTGTTTACTTGTTCGAGGGTGTACAGGACCACAAGTGGCTATTTATTGAAGATGCTGAAACACACATTAATATATATAATATTTATAATTTTATATATAAATCAAAATATGGCCACCAACAATTTTCATGACCACATGAATGTGAAGAATCTCACCTACCTGCCCACCCTTTGTCATACCGGTACCGGTACCTCAAGTCTTGACTTGCTACTCACATGCCGCGGTTCGGCTCAAGTTGGTTCACGTCTACTCTCAATTGATAAAGTACTACTCACCAACCAATAGGTTCCTCTATGCAATCTAGAAGTAAATAACCTGTGGATTTAGACAGGGTTACCAAGCTGTAGAAACACTTGGACCAAAACTGAGCTCGGCGTGTTATGCATTATTATGGGCCATAGCTGAAACGTCGAGGAAAACTACTGCAAAACTAGCAAAGAAGCTTTTAGCTTAACTTCGCCTAATAAAGACCATTTATTATTATTATTATTATTATTATTATTATTATATTAAGCTTATATAGAATCCCACATCTGTTATAGGATAACTCATCACAAATCTGCCAAAATATTTGTTATTCACTTACTTCAAATAAAGAACATTTTAGAAACAATTAAGTTATTACATTCTATTAAATTATACCTGCTAAATAATGTATTTCATAATGTAGATGATTTTGTAAATGCGGTAAAGTAGGGAGTAGCAAGCTACTATATACGAGTATTTGTAGCGAAAAATCGCCGCTACTCTATTTTTGCAATAAACGAACACACGTTTGCTTTCCCTTTTGCACAGTTCCCACTGTCACAGGTTCTTAATGACGACTGACATTAGCCTTCTTGCTCTATAGTTCCAAAACCGCCTCCCCAGCACTGAGTTTGCTGTTTCACCCCGTGAGCTGTGATGAGTAATCTCACTTCCGGACCGGTCCGTCGTTTCAGTAATTAGTACATACGCTTGTTCCTTTATAAAAAATGAAAGAAGCTGTAAAGTAGCGTCACTACTTTTTTTGAGTAGCTGTAGCTGTACAAGTAGCGAGCTACTTACAAAATACAGTACTAGCTGAAAAGTAGCTAAGTTACTTTCAAAGATCAAGTAGCTGTAGCTGAACAGTGCTACTTTTAAAAAGTAGCTTTAACAACACTGTTTGTTCATTACTGTTTATGAGATGTGTAAATAATAAATATGGTTTCTTCTTTTATATTAGAGTAAGTTACTATAATTATTGTGAGTGTTCCTTTTTTGGGGAACTTTTCAAGTAACACGATTCTTTTCTTAACAAAGGAACTTTTATTTGAGAAAGCTCATGTTTTCGGTGAACTTTTAAAACGTTCTTTGAAAAGTTCCTTTTACGACAGTCGTAAATTTTTCCGTTCAGCGCCACTACGGTAATCAGTATTCTGTCTTCATTGACAATAAACAAATCTGCTTTGCCAGCATTAGGTTTCACATTCAAATATTTTGGTCCGGTATTTTTCGATTATAACCAATATAGTTATGCCGCCCGTCACCACGCTCCAAGACTACGACCTGACTGCAGGTACAGTATTCCTTGTGTTGAACTCGCTAACACTAAAAAGTTGGTTTTAACTTATGCAATTTTCTTCCTCTTCAGTGTTGTAAAAAAAAAAAATCAATGACCACATTATTAATTTAAAACAATAAAAATTACAAGGAACTTTTTAAGGAACATTGTTCCTTGTTTTGAGGAACTTAATCTTTTGAAGGATAAAGTTATAAAAAGGAACTAAACCTTTTTAAAAGTTCCATTTTAGATTGATGAACTGAATCTTTTAAAAGTTCCTTTTAAAAACGAACTTCCTCAAATATGGTTGTTACACGAAATGGAAGTGGTGTATTTGAACTACCGGTCTACAGAAACATAATGGACATAGTCTAATGGTAAGAAACATAATGGTAGGGCAAACACCAATCACCGATTAACAACATCAACTTGGTTTATTTGCAAGGGTGCTCATGGGAACACACAACGTTCCGCTTCGGAGATACATTTAAAGTAGCACACTTATAAACAAATCATGCACTCTTCGAGTACTGGTAGCACGCTTTTATCGTCAAGAGTGGGCTACGACAAGAGTTGACATCGTATGGAGACTGGGAGACTTGGTAACATTACATTTATTTTGAAATGTGGGGGTAGGCAAACTCGTATGACTAATCAGGAATCGGATGTTATAAATATTCATACAACAGTTTCAACTTTCGTGCCCACCCATTGTGATGGATGACTTTGTGATGTATTACATTTAGTTTTTAATTCATATGATATCCAGGTATTGAAAATATCCCTGAATATCAACGTGGAAATATTAATATTTACATCCTTGCCCAATGGCCAGCCAAACTTAGTATTAACAACATCTAAACATCATACAACCATGTTTAAAACAACATCTTAACGTCATACTCATACACATACTTTTAATAACACCTGTAACACAATATCTAAACATACACCCATGTCGTTCATTAACACTTGTAACATAACAATAAAATCATACATTCATGCATAGTAACACTTGTAACATAACAACAAAATCATACATCCACTTTTGGCAACTCTTGAGAACGTATATAATCTAAATAGTATCATCATACACTTTTTGAGTAACACTTTTGAATTATATAACATCCAAGCATGATGTTGTATTCCTGGAGTAATATTATAAAATACAACCACCAGTCACATTCATAAAGTACATTTTAACATAACATGACATCATGATACCCTTTCCATTAATGTTTGGGGCAAGACCAAGAGCTTACTTGAAAGTTAAACGTTAACAACGCGTGAGTAGGTAGAATACCTACATCTGAAAAGAATAAATAAGAATTGTTGATAGTCGAAACGTTTACAGAGTATTTATTACTAAGCGAGCATCTCCATTCGACTCTTATGGCACTCGTTCTGTTCGTTTTTAGTTTCTACTCTCTCATGTAGAAGTAGAAACCTATTATTTTTGCCTGTCATTTGGCCAATCATTTGCCATCCCTTACTGGACTACCCTTATGACAACCCCGCAATGGGTAATGGATCTGATTCAGAAGACGTCATACGGTCGAAACGTTTCGTGTCGAACGTCCGCGCTAAAGTGTCTAGTACGTCGTTAAACACAACAAATTATCATTTTTAAGGTAAGCTACGTTGGTCTGATTTATCCTCTTTCTTCTTCTCAAACATTATATACTTAATGTTTTGCACACTGTTAACACAACAGAGTATTTATGTGTCTTAAATTGTAACACATCAATATTACAGTATCACACACACGTTTGACATATTAGCACACACTCTTTTAAGTAATACATACACATCTGGGTATCTAAATACAGCCCACAATAAACTCTTTATTTACACCACTTTGTAACAAAACATCTCACATCATCCACTCATTTAAGTGGGATAACACCGTATATTTTATGATTCACCCTCGAAGTAGTAGCACACTTGGTAACACAGTATCTAAACATTGTACACTCTTTATACAATCAACATTTGTAATATATCTAATTGGTACACTCTGTTTAAGTAGGAACACACCTTAACATAACATAAGATTGTGTACACTCTTTAAGTAGCACTTTTAAATGTAATATCTATCTAACCATATCGTACATGCACACTCTTTATAGCAAACATCAGATCATTGATTCTTGAAGTTAAACACATTTTGTCCACATAGTATAGTACACAGTACACTAGAGATGTCGGCAAGTGTCTTATTTTTGTTCAAAACTGGGTACCTGTATCTGGTTTAAACTAGTTACCTGCACTTTTTAAATAAATTAGCCATTCTTTCAAAAGAGAACAAAACATGCCCATCAACAACACATGCATATACAGGAAACGTGGGGCCCGCGACAAAAAAACGTCATAACAGGAAAAGCGTACTATTGAAATAGTTCAAATTTGGCTTAAATCTATATCTTTCTACACTTAACCCTCTAGGATATGACAGAGGAATTGAGTAGGTATCTAAAATGAAGTGAAAGCTCGTATTATGGCTAGAAATGACTTCGGGTACCCAGAAACCGGCTCTACACCGGTTCTATTTCAAACCGATCCACATTCTGAAAACCGGTTATATTTTTTTTTTACCAATTGTTTACCCAATCATCTGTGACAAATCCTTGGAAAATGAGTCAGTCCCGCGATCCTGCAGTCAATACTTATCTGCAGGCAGCAGAGCATATGCGTTTTCAAGGACGCACGGCCGGCATTGTTCAACTTCTTCTCTTCGGCACTGGAGCAATAAGGCCGTATGCGACACTTTTATCTTTATCTCTTAAATATTGAACAATGACGATAGCTTTGAGAACTTTTCACCAGAAAGTCCGTGAACATGGACGCGCTCACTTATCAACGCGTCATACAGAGCGTTTTCCTAGTTATATTTAACATGATTTCTCTCCCACTTACCGTCTTTGGGAGGGGCATGGAGGTTACAATGCACACTTACTGGTACTGCAGACTCACACACTGCTGCATACGCGACACTTCAGTGATGTTGTCAAGAGTAGCCTACTGTAATAAATAACAAATATTGAGCAAACCAGTTTCGAAAAAAAATGGGTTGCCCGCCAACATCCCTACTGCATACACATTCATCGTAGGCTTAGGTCAGTACATTGTACTTAAGTAGCACACTTATTGGTTGGACATGATAACACACAAGTAGTGGGTGGCCAATAGATAAAATATCAGTGATTGCAGCAAGTAAAATACGAATACCACAAAAGTAGGATTATGTGGAATGTCAGTGTTCTTGAACACGGATAAGGGTAACTTTAAGTAGTTGTTCCTTCGTTTCCGATTCTACGCAACTCTGCAGCCACTAGTCGAGTCTTTAGATAGGAGGCCTGACAAATCAAGAATGCGTTTATGTTGATGTGATTACGGACCGCATTCATAGTAGACTAGGGCTGGGATAATTAAGCGTTTCAGCCAAATTGTCTAATTGTTCATTTCCTATTTCGCACCCACTTTATTGAATGCTTATTGTGTCAGCACGAAATCTCACGCAAAATTATGTCGGGTAATCCCAGCTCCCTCCCCCCAGTAAACTTATTGGTATTTAAGGCCAATCCAGACAGTCTTGACATATTTACTGGATAGCTAGGAAGAAAAATGATTGAAAAATCAAACTTTCGGCATAAGATAAAAAAAAAAAAAAAAACTTTTAGGCCATTAAACGATTTATCCCACTCGCATACCCATTATAACCAGCAAACATTGTTGATGGAAATTTTGTTTTTTATGTGGAAAAGAAGCTGCATAAAATTTTTTTATATGCGGAGGGTCAACCATGAATACGGGCCTAAGAACAAAAGAACGGCAAAGTGCAGTGTTCTCAGTTTCACAATAACCTGGTCGTTAGAAACGTAGCGACGTGCTGCAATCACCACCTCCCACTTAGGGTTCGAAGCCGAGTATATAATCCTTGAGCGGTGTCGGCAACGGCAACTTATTGATGTGCAGGCCGGGCCTGCGACCCAGCGCCTTGTAGACGGTCACACGACACATCTGCTTTAGACTCCTGGGCCGGCCGTAGAGCTGGCGCACCAGATCGCAGAGGGCGGTGCCTCTAGTGGGCACCAGGGCCGCGTGTTGCGTGTAGAGGATGCGCAAGCAGCTGTAGAGGGGGGCGTGGTCCATGCACAGGTAGTAGAGCCAGACGATGCGGGCAAACCCCAGCGCGGGGTCCGACAGGAAGAGGGACTCCTTGCGGCATATTGCCTGGAGATAGTAGTACGGCAGCTGGTTGGAACTTTTGCGGTTGAGCTGGACCGAGTGCGATTGCCACACGGTCTCGGAGCACGAGGTGACGATGTTGGGGTCGGCGCCGAACTGGACCAAGGTCACGGTGAGGTCGTGGACGTAGTCTAGGTCGGAGGTGCAACGCGCGTTCTGTACCATGTCCACGATGGACTGCAGAATGTGCGGCGTGCGCTGGCTGAACCGAGTGTTGGCGTCCAGGCCGTACTGCAGCAGCAAGACCAACAGGTTGCGGATGAACTCGAAGTTCTGCGCCTTCTCCTCGACGCGGTTGAGCGCGATGTTCTCGCTGGCGGTGAACACGAGTACGTGGAGCGGGGTGAGGTTGCTCCGCGACGAACAGTTGGGGTTGGCGCCGTGCTTGCACAGGATGCGCACACAGTTGAGATAGCACACCTGGGTTCGACAAACAAACACACGATCATGGAAGTACGTCCAGACAAAATCCATTCACCTAGTTACAATAAAACAGGAGAAGATTCTCTACCACAAGTCGGAGGATTGCCGATCTTGGGCCTGTGAACTATTCTTTAACTGTTCTATCTTATGACTGTGAACTATTTGTTTACTTTTTTTGGACCATTGCCTGGCAAGCAGCAATCAGAAGCTTCCACATTAACTACAATAGAAACATAAATACCTGTTCTAGGGTTGTTTTCAAATGTTCAGGGCTCAGTTCTAGATAACTTGGATAAACTAAATATTAGCATTCTAAACTAAACTAGGCCTATAACTACAGTGATTCCTTAAACACCTCTTCTGAAAGATGGTTTTGAATATATCCGTGGATTAGACCATTCAAGATTATTCTCTCCAAGTTGGCGCTGAATGTTTTAAAACGAGCGCAGCGCAGTGACCACACCTCTCACCTTCATGGTGTGTGTGAGCTGGTGGAGAGGGTCCTTGTTTATCAGCGGGACCAGACAGACCATGAGAGGAACGGAGCCGTCTCGCCCGACGATGTTGGGGTTCCCCCCCTCCTGCAGCAACATGTTGAGCAGTTCATAGCGGAACTCCCAGTCTCGGACATGCCTCAACACGCACGCCAGCGCACTGTTGCCAGGCTGGTTGATGCTCGGCTTGGCTCCGTTCTGCAGGAGGTATCGCACCTGCGCAACATGACATACAACATGTTGAGCAGTTGGTAGCGGAACTCCCAGTCTCGGACGTGTCTCAACACGCACGCCAGCGCACTGTTGCCAGGCTGGTTGATGCTGGGCTTGGCTCCGTTCTGCAGGAGGTATCGCACCTGCGCAACATGACATACAACATGTTGAGCAGTTGGTAGCGCAACTCCCAGTCTCGGACGTGTCTCAACACGCACGCCAGCGCACTGTTGCCCGGCTGGTTGATGCTCGGCTTGGCTCCGTTCTGCAGGAGGTATCGCACCTGCGCAACATGACATACAACATGTTGAGCAGTTCGCACCTGCGCAACATGACATCGCCTACAAACTTCAACCTTCTAGTTTTGAATGACAAATCATTAAAAAAGTAGAATTCAAACTGAAAAAGATGTGGTAATTCCCACATATGAAGATGTGATTGCTTCTTCTCACAACAAGGCAAAGGGTCATTCGAACATTACAAATGTATCGTTATTCGAATGTATCTCAAGAATGCTGGACACGCAACAATTGTTGATAGTGAGTGATTTCATAACAACTGCAGTATACAGGCATTCTCCTTTTGAAAATACCTATGCAACTTTATTTTACTGATAAAGAAAGAAAAAAAAAATTACCATTATAAAGCATACGATTCAGTGTTAAGCAGAACCACAGTCAGCTAATTTTTTTAATCAATTTGTAGAGATATGAACAACACATCGTTAATTTTAATACTGGACCTTCCATTGACCTATATCCCACTAACGTTAAGCCAGATATGAAGGTTCACTCACCAAATGAAGGACGTCCCACTTGTTCCAAGGCTGATTGTCGTGATCGTATCCGTACCGAGCCTCTTCCAGCGCGTAACGCACTATCAGTCCATGGAGGGGGGTGTTGCCTGCGGGAATAAAACAACGGGTCGTACAACACACACGCAAGCACGAAGATACAAGACCTGGCAAACCTGGGCGAGCAGACATCCAGCGCGATTTACCAACATCTAGCAACTCGGCTTGAAATTCAAGATCGAGCACAGATAACAAATCTTCATAAAAATTCACGCTACTTTCTTCAGTAGACTTACAGCAAAATTAAATTTAAGCAAAATTGTTCGTTAGCCAGGATTAATTGTAGATTACTGCCAAAATCTGAATGAGCTGCACCATCTGGGCTGGAATTTAACGCTCGCCCGGTAGCCCAAGGTGAGTAAATAGTTACGCGGCATTCGTCCTTCTATCTTACACGATTGTACGACCGACCTACCCAGCGAGTCAGGCTCGTTGATCAGCTCTCGAAGTCCGTGTTCGAGCAGCAGCTTGGAGGTGTTGAGCGTGTCCTCGGCAGACTTCCGACCAATCAGGAACAAGATGTGTAGCACGGTCATTTGTTGCGTCGCCGTGCGCACCTTCGCATTCGCGCCACAGCTGCACACACGAAAACATTGGCGGCGTTAACATCTCCCGCAGTCAGACGGTTTACTCTGCCCTCCTCACGAGGCCGTGTACGACAAGTTTGGTATTGAACTTTTTATCGCTGGGTAAAATAATAGGTACCTAAACCTAAATGCCGGGATGTCTATGTTTTCTATGTTTAAACATTCTTATAATAAAGACCTCAAATTTTTTTTATTATTCCCATCATTTTTCAGTGATTCAAAAGAATGCCAAGAAGTTTCATCTTTTATGTGATGGTATGAAAAGGGGATTAAAAGGCTTAAGGTATGTTATCTAGAATGCAATGGGAGTACAGTTCAACGTGCACTCGAGATACCGGTGCATAACGTTAATACCTATTGACATTTGATTGACATTGACACGTAAACGTACGTACACGACTCGGCTTTACATCTTACTTCAAGCTTCATAATGTCCCGTGTACACCAGGTAAAAGCTCACCTGATGAGTAGGTCGAGGAACTTGATGGGATGCAGCGCGGCCTGGTGTATGGGATAGTACTCGTCGTAGCACTGATTGATCTCGTCCGAGCGCTCGGAGACGAGATACTTGACGCACTCCCACGCCCCCCGCTCGCAGGCTATGTGCAACAGGGGGCGTTTCTGTTGCCACGGCAACCAGTGATCCTCACCCTGCTGTGTCAGCAGCTCCAGGATATCCACCTGCCAGACAAGCATACGTGTTGGCTAAACGTTCAAACTAGTCAGCAGCTCCAGGATATCCACCTGCCAGACAAGCATACGTGTTGGCTAAACGTTGAAACTAGTGAGGAGTGACATGGAAATCCACCTGCCAGACAAGCATACGTGTCGGCTAAACGTTCAAACTAGTCAGGAGTGACATGGATATCCACCTGCCAGACAAGCATACGTGTTGGCTAAACGTTGAAACTAGTGAGGAGTGACATGGAAATCCACCTGCCAGACAAGCATACGTGTCGGCTAAACGTTCAAACTAGTGAGGAGTGACATGGATATCCACCTGCCAGACAAGCATACGTGTTGGCTAAACGCTCAAACTAGTCAGGAGTGACATGGATATCCACCTGCCTGACAAGCATACGTGTTGGCTAAACGTTCAAACTAGTCAGGAGTGACATGGTTATCCACCTGCCAGACAAGCATACGTGTTGGCTAAACGCTCAAACTAGTCAGGAGTGACATGGATATCCACCTGCCAGACAAGCATACGTGTTGGCTAAACGCTCAAACTAGTCAGGAGTGACATGGATATCCACCTGCCAGACAAGCATACGTGTTGGCTAAACGTTCAAACTAGTCAGGAGTGACATGGTTATCCACCTGCCAGACAAGCATACGTGTTGGCTAAACGCTCAAACTAGTCAGGAGCTCCAGGATATCCACCTGCCAGACAAGCATACGTGTTGGCTAAACGTTCAAACTAGTCAGGAGTGACATGGTTATCCACCTGCCAGACAAGCATACGTGTTGGCTAAACGCTCAAACTAGTCAGGAGTGACATGGATATCCACCTGCCAGACAAGCATACGTGTTGGCTAAACGTTCAAACTAGTCAGGAGCTCCAGGATATCCACCTGCCAGACAAGCATACGTGTTGGCTAAACGTTCAAACTAGTCAGGAGTGACATGGATATCCACCTGCCAGACAAGCATACGTGTTGGCTAAACGCTCAAACTAGTCAGGAGTGACATGGATATCCACCTGCCAGACAAGCATACGTGTTGGCTAAACGCTCAAACTAGTCAGGAGCTCCAGGATATCCACCTGCCAGACAAGCATACGTGTTGGCTAAACGCTCAAACTAGTCAGGAGTGACATGGATATCCACCTGCCTGACAAGCATAGGTGTTGGCTAAACGCTCAAACTAGGCGGGAGTGACATGGATATCCACCTGCCAGACAAGCATACGTGTTGGCTAAACGATCAAACTAGTCAGGAGCTCCAGGATATCCACCTGCCAGACAAGCATACGTGTTGGCTAAACGTTCAAACTAGTCAGGAGTGACATGGATATCCACCTGCCTGACAAGCATACGTGTCGGCTAAACGTTCAAACTAGTCGGGAGTGACATGGATATCCACCTGCCAGACAAGCATACGTGTTGGCTAAACGTTCAAACTAGTCAGGAGTGACATGGATATCCACCTGCCAGACAAGCATACGTGTTGGCTAAACGCTCAAACTAGGCGGGAGTGACATGGATATCCACCTGCCTGACAAGCATACGTGTCGGCTAAACGTTCAAACTAGTCAGGAGTGACATGGATATCCACCTGCCAGACAAGCATACGTGTTGGCTAAACGCTCAAACTAGGCGGGAGTGATCGGCTAAACGTTCAAACTAGTCAGGAGTGACATGGATATCCACCTGCCAGACAAGCATACGTGTTGGCTAAACGCTCAAACTAGTCAGGAGTGACATGGATATCCACCTGCCAGACAAGCATACGTGTTGGCTAAACGCTCAAACTAGGCGGGAGTGACATGGATATCCACCTGCCTGACAAGCATACGTGTCGGCTAAACGTTCAAACTAGTCAGGAGTGACATGGATATCCACCTGCCAGACAAGCATACGTGTTGGCTAAACGCTCAAACTAGGCGGGAGTGACATGGATATCCACCTGCCTGACAAGCATACGTGTCGGCTAAACGTTCAAACTAGTCAGGAGTGACATGGATATCCACCTGCCAGACAAGCATACGTGTTGGCTAAACGTTCAAACTAGGCGGGAGTGACATGGATATCCACCTGCCAGACAAGCATACGTGTTGGCTAAACGTTCAAACTAGTCGGGAGTGACATGGATATCCACCTGCCAGACAAGCATACGTGTTGGCTAAACGCTCAAACTAGGCGGGAGTGACATGGATATCCACCTGCCAGACAAGCATACGTGTTGGCTAAACGTTCAAACTAGTCGGGAGTGACATGGATATTCTTTGGGGGGGGGAACAAGCTAACGAGGATGAAACAAAAGAATGGGAAGATAGGAAGATGTCAAGGTTTGTTGTGAGAAGTTAACCCTGGCTGGATATCTGACAAGGAAGGGTAATCATGAAAATCAGTGGATTTGTTAAAATTTTGTTGTAGGGAATGTATGTATACGTAATGATTTCTGATTTCTTTTTAAGGCATTGAATTGTATTGCATTTTTGTTTGTATTGTAAGCATAGGCCTAGATATCAAAAAAGTAAAAACATAAGCTTATCATCAGTCATCACAATATGTCATGGCTGGTGTTCACAATCAACCAATTAGCACATAACAATGCCAGCAATGAACTATTAGCCTAGCATGCTATTGATGAGCTAGTTGTCACAGAACGTTTTAAATGGTATAATAATTAGTTGCTTGGAAGTGTCGTGCAAAGCTTCTTACGAATGCAATAATAGCGACAAGTATCTCCAAT
Organism: Isoperla grammatica; assembly: GCA_945910005.1. Taxonomy (NCBI): domain Eukaryota; kingdom Metazoa; phylum Arthropoda; class Insecta; order Plecoptera; family Perlodidae; genus Isoperla; species Isoperla grammatica. Next base: position 217,380 of record OX246748.1, read on the forward strand.
ACGTAATTGAAACGCACCTGATCGGCGTCCACGGCATAGTAGATGGAGCTCTGCAGCCGGTCGGAAGAACGCCCACCCTGGTCGTGAAGATAGACGTCCATGTGTTCTCGCGAGTGCTTGTTGCGTTCCTCGCAGTTCTGGTTGTGAGGGCCCGGCCAGCACATTCGAGCTTCCGCGTCTATCCGAGCGCCGTGTTTCAGAAGCATCTCCACTATCTCCTCGTGCCTGCGGGCCAGACCACTCTACATCGTGAATAATTACATCATACTTACGCTTAAAACTGATGCATCACCAGCCGGTTTGGTAATTAATGTAACTTTCAGACGTAAACTTAAGTTTACCATGGTTAATTAGATAACTGTACAACAAAAGCTTTTGTTAATTTGCCCATGCTTTTTTACAATACTTGCATTACTGAGATTAGACATAAACTCAACATCAAACGACAATTAATGGCAGGAGCTAGACCCAAATCATTAACGGCTTAATAAAATGCATTGCTTATGGGAGGGCAGAGAACCTGCGGCTAGTATGGCGACTGTTTGGAGCCTAAAGTATCTCACAATACTCTTGATGGGCTGCCACGTGGCTAGGACACAACAAGCAAAGGGTAGGGGTAGTACTCACCCCGTGTAGCAGGCAATGTGCAGGGGTAGCGAGCATATGGCGACTGTTTGGAGCCTAAAGTATCTCACAATACTCTTGAATGGCTGTCGCGTGGCTATGACACAACAAGCAATGGGTAGGGGTAGTACTCACCCCGTGTAGCAGGCAATGTGTAGGGGTAGCGAGCAGGCACCGCGGTTTACATCTGGATTCCTTGCCAATACCCATCGTACCATGTCGGCGTTGTTGATGCCGATGCAGGTCTGCAACAGGTTGTAGCCCTCTGCATTGTGGACCGTGAGGATGTTCTCGCACTGTAAACACACACATTTCACTGCATTCGTTTTAAACAATTGTTCACGTGGCAGTATTGAAATATCATGGCTACCTTTAACTTGATGACTGGAACATGTAAAAAATTTAAAAAATATATTTCTCTGTGTCAAGGCTTCATAAAATCCCAGGCAAGGAATTAATAAAGTCCATGTGCATGTAAGTAAATGAACAACCCTCAATGAGGAATAGACTAAGAGCCTACTATTGCTCAGTTAGCAAGTCTACGCCAATTGATTTTGTTCTTGGACATGACTGAGAGACTGACCGTGCGCATTAAACATCGACGTCGTCTTAACTTGAAACTTACGACGTGAAGTTTGGCATGAAGACTGTACCGTATTGGTGCACACATTGTCGTGCCATTAACTTGGTTGCCAAGCATGCAATATTCAAACAATTAGGCCTAACCAAATTGCAAGGTCAATGTAGAAAATTTGCCAGTCTGCATCCACCCAACATTCAAAAGCTTTTATAACATCTATGCTGACTAAATAACTATTTGACAAAAACTTGCTCCTTCTTTATTTCAAATTAAATGTGCGTAGATATGTTTAAAGCGTAAATTACACGTGGCAACTGCGACAGCAAGCCGTCCAATCGAAGCGCCGTCATCCTCGGATTAGCTCGGAGCGCATTGAAGATGATCCTCAGCTTAACCCGGCTGTTTTCCGAGACGCTGCGGTGGTTCCCGACCGAGAGAAGGGCCGAGCCCGACTGGAAGAAGTTGCTGAGCGCACTTCCCATGTTGCGTCACCCTGCCGACGCGTCACATGATGGCCACCTGTTGACATTCCGTTTCAATCCATAGGCAGCTTTATGGACAAAGTTGCAAAGTGACATCAATTGTCGACAAAGTTTGCAGAATTATTTTTTAAATATGGCTCTTGGCACGATCCTATCATTAAAGTGAATAGGCCTACCACAGCGGTGCATGCAAATGAATGTGCAATGTTATTTTACATACATACACACATCAACCATACCGTCCGTAGGCCTAATTATAATAATAGATGAGAAAAGAAAATCCTTTTTTAAAAGCAATAAGAGGTGATGTATAATGTGTTGCACTACCTAGAGCCCCCTCCAGGGCCTTAAAATAAACTAGTCACTACTTCCCACTTGTACATCATGCATAGTCCATCAAAAGGGCCCATTATTGACATTATTAGGTTACTAGACATATTAAGATGGGCAAAAGATCAAGTTCTATTATACAGTTTGTGAAAGTACTACATTGTGTTGACAAATCTAATCTAATCTAATCTAAGCAAGGTATGGCTATGTTTACCACGCGAGCCGAGCTCGCTCGTAAGCTCGAGCAGGACATTACGCAAACTGAATTTGCCTGATAAACACCTCAGCTCGAATCTAACTCAGCTCGGTGAAGAAGCCAAGCCAGCACATTCCGTGCGATCTCAAATTGTGTGATAAACATAGGGCCTATGCGGACCGAACTGTGTCCTACATACGTACGTACGATTGGCAAGCAGTTAACCAAGCCTTCTTTTTCAGCACGAACCAGATCTGTAGTATTTAGTACGAGCACTCAGTCCGTGGTAAATGAATAGCCTACCGAGCTATTGAACTCGAGCTCAGCTCGCGTGGTAAACAGTCTACGAGGCCCTTATGACAGGCCTTTGATGAGGGGATCTAGGTACAAAACGTCATGCGTTCAGTTCAAACCAAGTAAACTGACTTTGTTTACAGACTATTATTTAGATTAAGCTCGTGCCTAGGCCTCAATTTAAAGAGTTTTCAGAAGGTCCAGCCAGCCCCACGAGACGGGGCCTCCAAGAGGTAGGCCTAGGCCTAGGTACCAAGTTGGGACATGCAGGTTCATAAATAAGCAAACCCTAGTAATATGACACACATTAGACATGCCTAGGCCAAGGTAAAACCACTAAAACCTGGCCCTAGTCCTAGCGTAGGCCCAAGTTCAGGCCTAGGTTGGGGGTGAAAAGGACACCTGCAAAATTGATTCTGTAAATCACAAATAATAAAAAGACAATTCTTTGTTAAATTCTATGAAAATGTCAACATGGTTTACGTTAGACTAATTTCTCACTTATGGCACGATTGTCAATTCACAAATATCATATTATAAGACTTTTTCTCCAGGTTCCCCGATCGAAAATACACTTTTATTCTAGTTTCAATTAGAAGGCAAGTAGCAGGTGGCAGCACAATCGCTTTTTACTCACCGCCTCCTGAACAACAACAAAGCATGAAGGTGGGCCAACGGGCGCGCGCCAAGCGCCCACGAGCGAGGCGCACTTTTGGCGCTGGCTTTAAATAACACGCACGCACACGCGTGCCGACGTGGATGGGGGACGACGGTCGTGGCCTTAAACGCGCGGCGGAACCGACGAGGAAGCACAGGGGAACAGCGGGGGGGCGAGCGCCCCCGGCAGAGGAGACGTGGCGACGGCGGGTGGCGGGATATCCCGGGGTCCCGTGGTCGGCTGCAGCGGAGAGGCAGCACACCCCCGCGCCCTCTTCGCGGGGGGCTCCGGCGCGGGACGGGAGGTGGAGCAGACGCTGCAGCGAGGGCGCGAATGAGGGGATTGCCACTGTCGGCGAGGCGATCGAAGAAGGAGGACGCGACAGTGGAGAGGTAGTCTCCCACCAAGGGGACGCCCAGGTCGTCGTGCACGTCGGTCATGCGAGTGGACCGCGGAACCTCCGCAACAAGGCGGAGCACCTTGTTTTGATGACTTGGAGCCTGCGGATGTGCGACTCGGCACAAGAGGACCACACAGGAGAAGCGAGGGGAGTGCGGGCCGCACAACGGACGTGTAGAGGCGCAGTTTCGTCGCCGGTGACATCGAGGCGCTGCGGAGGAGCGGATACAGAGAGGCCAGCTTGCCCGTCCCCTTGGCGACAGCGGCGGCGACGTGCGGCCCGAAGGTGAGGCGGCGGTCGAGCAGGACACCGAGGCACTTGGAGACGCTAGACCAGAGGATGTCCTCGCCGTGGAGGTGGAACGGTGCCGGCTCCGGCCCATGGGAACGGTGGAACAGGGTAGCGCATGTCTTGGAGGCGTTGAGGCCCATGCGCCACAAGGTGTACCAGTCCGCGGCGCCGTCGAGAGCAGCTTGACCACGCGCAACGGCCACTTCGGGGAGAGAGGCGGTGGCTACCGCCGTGACGTCGTCCGCGCAGCAGAGGTATGTGACACCGGGGGGTGGCGGGGGGAATCATGGGTGTAGACATTGAAGACCGACCCCAGCCCCGATGGGCCGCGCGGAGGAGGTGGATCCCCCCCGCTGGACGAAGAAGGAGCGGCGGTAGAGGTAGGAGCGCGTGAGCCGCACCAGGTAGTCCGGGAAGTCCAAGGCGATGAGTTTGTGGAGAAGGCCCTCTAGTCAGACGTGGTCAAACGCCTTGGAGACATCGAGGAAAACACCGACAGCCGCCTGTTGTTCAGCCCACGCAGCGCGGATCGTTGCAACGACGCGGGCGACCTGGTGGACAGCTGAGTGGCCCGCGCGGAAGCCGACGTTGGCCAGTCACGGTCGTCAGCGTGACGTTGGAGCCGGGCAAGTATCATCCTCTCGAACATCTTCGAGATAATGGAGAGAAGGCTGATAGGGCGGTAGTTGCCCGGGTCTCGGGGGGACTTTCCCGACTTAAGGAAGGTGATGACCTTCGCAACCTTCCACGCCGCCGGGAAATGCTGCAGGCGGAGGCAGGCGTTGAAGATGGCGAGGACTCGAGGAGGAGGTGGGCGGCGTTGTCAGGCAAGGCAGTGATCATTTGCCCCGTGGGCCTAGATTGGTTGGACTTGGTTGGACTACGAAAAAAAAAAAAAAAAACGATAGAATCTACTAGGGCTATATTTTCCCTCCACAGCCTGGCGGATGTGCAGTGTTGCGTGCGCATTGCCAGCTTCGGCCGCCGACCGACAGGTAGAGCAGCTGAGGCCCCATATAGATCCAAGGTCTACATGATTGCCGCTAGACTTCGCTACTAGCGGCACTAGGAGTAAATCCAGTGGAGGCGGCGAGATTTGAAATGAAAGTGTGGAATGACAGTACAGTCGTTCGCGGCAAGTAGTGATATCAACAAGTGCGCGTGAAGCTCGGTGCGTGTGAGCGCGTATACTTAAGATGTAACTAGCAATCTAACTACACCTTCTTCTGTTCGTTTTGTGGAAGTTACAATGTTAATGCGAAATGTATTACCTGTATTTGTGTGTTTATTTATTTCTACCCAGTGCAGTAATGGATTATTTGAAATTCTTCACGAAAAAGGTAAGATATACTTGACATTTCATTGTCGCTCTGTGCAATTAATTCATCATGATTGACGTTGACTTAATGACGTTAGAAATATTCAGTACAAATTCATATCTTACTAATGCTTGCTACTCTTTGGTTTCTTTGGCTAGGAAGTTCGTTCAAACATTCCGCCAAAGAGTTTAAACTGAAAACATTCCAAACTTGGCTAAAATCTAAATTTAAAAACACACAATAATCATTAGCAAATCTGACAAATACCAGAACCGGTGCTGTCTTATCTTCTAGGGGGGAAAATGAAAGTTCCTCTACTCGTTAGATTGGTTATATATTATTTAGGGTTTCCATGAACGTTCTTTGTGAATATTGTTGTCCACGTGATACTAGATGGTTGTTACAGCACCTACTTGTTGCTAAACGATGCATTCAACAGGTGTGATTGTGATAACAACTTGCGCCAATATATGACGGGCTTAGCTACGCAACGCAAGAGTTGAACTATGAATGAAGACTTGCATGCAAATGTTACACATTGAACAACAATGTAACACAATGTAAATAACACAATATAATGTAACAGTATGTGACGTGATGGATCTATCCTAGCCGGGACTCGAACCCAGAAACCATGTCCTGGTCGTTGGGTCATAGTAAAACCGCCGCCCCTGCGTTCCAGGTTCGAACCCTGGTTTGTTTTCTTCGTCTTCATAATCACCCGAATATTTCGTTGCTAATACGAGACGTAAAGCCCGAATATCATCGTCGAACCCGGATCGTTTACTTTCAGGGCAGATAGTTGAATCATTTACCCGCCGAGCTGGGTTCTTGCGATTATGTTGAATCCGTCACGTGGTTTGCTATTCTCTCCTCTTCTTCGTGTGTCCTATCTTGGCTTGTCTCTACCTCTCGCGTACTCCTTACTGAGTCTAAACATGTCCAACTATCTTATCCCTATCATAAGTACATCGGTACTTGTCACTCCATCTTAAGGCTTAACTCGTCATAAGTAGCCTACATCCCTACTCCTATCTTGAAAGAGTATCTGCACCCGGCATTTTGTTTTGTAACATAAAAATTAAAAAGTGAGTAAAAGGTTAAAAGAATGATATCGTTCTGTTAGTTATTGTGTTGTATTTATTTATTTATATATATATTAATACATTAATTATCGAATAACTAAATTTACAATCGTAACGATAACAATTAACAACACTTACAACTTAACAACAATTACAACACAAGTCATATCCCGCGCGCGAGATATAAATATTGTGACTATATACCCAGTGCCGTTAGGTTTCCGCGAGTCAATTCAGCATAAATCAGAACCTCTGACAACATGTTTCGATCTAGTAGCGTTTATAGTACCCCGTGGCGTATCCAGGAATTGGGAAAGGGGGGTTATTCAACCCATATTATAGAGAGTGGAACCGAAACATAATTGGGGTTCCGGAGGGCTTGCCCCCCGAAAAAATTCTCGTCAATGGTCATTTTAGTGCAAATCTGTGCGCTTTACAGCGGCCAACTGAAATAAGATTACTCAGTTTCTGGCAACACATTTTTTCCTTAGCACCGCTAATAAAAGGAACCTCAATCAATAATTTGCATATTTTTCTTATTGCTTTTGCTTTTAATTACAACAATATACAATGATTATAAAGTAAAACATCTGACTGTCTATTGAAATACTGTCTATTGATACTGTCTATTGATACTGTCTATTGAAATGTAAACGGTCATTTTCCATGTTTCATTTGCAAAAGGGGGGTTTTGTCCCCCCCCCCCCCCCCCCGTGTATAAGCCACTGATAGTACCCCGTGGTTTCTCCGCTCACTATCTTTGTTGATGCTAAGCGGCCCCGAGGACGTGTGTGCATAGTTCTGCGAAACGCAAAACATGCACCGCCTTGCGCGTTGCAAAACACAGAACCACGAAGTAGTCAACAGGTCTATTTGCATTCCAGGTGTAATGATTGCCGTTATTTCATTTCAATCGAACTTTCTGATTAGGTTTCCCAGTCGAGTAATTGGAGTTCTCTTGCCAGTGGTGGACCGGGATGTTTTTCATGGGGGGCTGTTCGCTGTCGTCTTCTTACCCTGTCTCCGTACCCCCCCCCCCCCCCCCCCCCCCCCCCCCCGCCCGTAGTTCCTTTATCACTCACTGTTCCTACTAGTGTAACATTCCCCCGTTTCTTAGTTCTACCTCAACCCACGGGTTGCCATTTATTTTTAGGGAGAAACCCTGGCCGATTCACCATGACTATAAACTAGGTGTATTAAGGGTGTGGGGATGGTTGGAAAGAAATGGCCAATGGTTGTGAGTGCAGGATTGCCGGTACCTTCACCTGTCGTGAGTCTACTATAGAACCAAAGACACTGATGCAATCTGAAAGTGAGATTGGCTCACTTCACCACCCCTTGGTTCGGACATGTCGTGATTGATTGGTTGACGAAACCCAGCACAATTCTATCGCTGTCGTGTCTTCATTATTAGGAGATTAGCAACGATTTAAACAAATTATTCATTCGCGAATATCCGACTGATGAAGAAAGCTCTCGGATCGGAGCTGGGTGAATGCGGGGGGGGGCTGGGTGGGTCACCTGGCTTTCATGACGTCACTACAATGATAGGGATATTATTTCCTGTTATGGACTCGGCTATGCCAACAACAACAACAACAACACACTCCTCGCTCTATCACACAAACAAGCGCCAATAGTTCGGGCGTCTATCATTCCAATCCGACCAGTCCAAGTTTTCCTCTTGGCTTCGTGTACGTTCTTGCTCCCTTGTGAAGACATTCCTCGCCGTATCCACGCGCCCTCATGTCGGGGGGGGGGGGGGGGGGGAAAGGGGGGGGGCTACAAGCATCTCAGTTGTGCCCAGGCTTCTAGATATAGCCGTACACAATTGCATCACAGTGGTACATCAATACTTACTATAACAATTCTTAGATTCATTACCGGTAGTCATAGTCATACACTCATATCAACTCATAATACAGGAATGTGATCGGCTTTAAACCGTTCGCAAAATAAACCAACAAAGCCGGATGTAAAATAGTTTTAAACTTATTAGTCATTTCAGCTGCGCTGCGTGTTGAATGGAAGGCAGTTTGAGGATGTTGGAAAAGGCGGGAAGTTCGAAACGGAAGAGACGGGAGGGAATGAGGGAATACAGCGGGCATGGGATTCTAGCGAGGAAAAGCAGAGTTGACATTGAATGGTAAAGTCTTCGCCATTTGGTGACAGTTGGCGGAAAAGTCTTTGATTTCTAAATCCTTTTGTAACTCTAGCCTACCCACGATTTAACGGATAATTGAGCGGCGACAGGAATACCAGAAAAATATAACCAATTTGTTTGTATAACCACATTTTGAAGAAAGCAGATATTTTTCTTTTTTGCCATCCTGAACCCATAATGAGAGATTGGTTGAAATACAATAAGTTCAGTGAGGCATAATGACATATTTTTTAAATATATATATGTATAGTATATATATATATCCAGGAATCTGGAGGATTGAAGGACAAAAGTGTTAATGATTTTGAGGGGTTTATGTGGCTCATTCTGCGCATCATTCAGATGATGCGTACATGCATGAATTCACCTGGACAATAAAGAATTGAAAATACAACGGATACTCAAATCCTACAAAACATGCTCATGCATATTTTTTTACCCACGAGGGTTTTGATTTCAAATAGTTTCTGTGCGTTCCGTCAGAGCCTAAAGCGGAGGGGTATATTTGAAGAACGTGCATGACGTCATATCGGACAAGTGAGAATGAAGCACCTTGTGGTTTTCTAAACAGACTACTCGCTAAATATTTGTAATATACACTCAGAAGAGTTGTTATTTTGATGACTGGTGCTGTGTTCACACCTCGCAGTCAATGTTTTCGGGCCGCATACTAGCGCAGCATATAGGTTGCAATGCCCACAAGGACTGCGGACGTGTGTGAGAGAAGATTGGTGAAAGTGTTGGAATTATCATCGGTCAAATCTCGGAGAAGTTTCTTGCCCTCAATTCAAACAGCAGAAGTAACAAGTTGGCCAAGTGTTGTTGGTACGCCACGTCCGGGCAGCGAGGCCCAGCGCGACGATAGGACATTCTCCCCTTCATCCTTCATTCTTTAGCATACCTCAAGTATGTCCCTTCTTTCCATCATTACACCTCCCACTTCATTTCGTCATTGGCTCTGTCAACAACTTCATTTGCCACTCTAACTATAGTAATAATGTTACTTTTTTACATCACAACTAAGGCTAAGGCCGACATAAACAAAACAGGACAATTCGATTAAAAACAAATGGGCGCCTTTGAAATAGTGTGCAAGTTCACTGGTACCACTTTCCAACGAATACTTGCATTTCAACAGAAGATTGATTGTAAGGTGCGATGATTGTAATGTAAGGTGTGATGCATGTAAGGTGCGATGAATGTAAGGTGTGATGATTGTAAGGTGCGATGATTGTAAGGTGCGATGAATGTAAGGTGCAATGAATGTAAGGTGCAATGAATGTAAGGTGCGATGAATGTAAGGTGCGATGATCGTAAGGTGCGATGAATGTAAGGTGCGATGATTGTACGTTGCAATGATCGGTACGCGAAGATACGCGAACCACGCTCGTTTAGAACTTTTACTATTATTATTTAATATTGATAAAGTGAGACTAAACCCCACCTACAACACTGATTGATTATTTACGAGAAGGGAGGGATACTCTAACTCGTGCCCTTCGAGACTCGCATATCGATTACTATCGAACGACCTCTCGCCTCGATTGATCGTTCGACCACGGAGAAGTACGCGAGGTGCTTGTTATGCATTGCATTGTTGATTGAAGTAATACCTTGTAAGAGTCTCTCTCTCTCTCTCTCTCGCTCTCTCTCGTAGTACAGAAGGGGAGGGGGGAGTGAGCTCACAAATCAACACCATCTCAGGCGTTCATCTACAATCACGAATGGGGCGCCCGTAATTAGTTTTCTATACAGACAACATTCATAAACATACTTTCATTATTTTGTTCTAGAATGGTTGGGCGTTGCCCTAAAAAACGAGAGTCAAGACTACCAAAGTAATGTTTGATGATACTTGTATAGTAAATAATGTATTGGGCTTTTTATCAATTCCCCGGGACATGATAGGTTCAGCTCCAGAGGGACTCTGCCTGTCGTAAGAGCCAGACTAAATACGTCTTCAAACAATACATGTGTATCTGAGCAACATAGACTACCATGCACCCAGGTACAGAGCGTGTAATGTAGCTCAGTACTGGTCTTTACGCTGTACGAGTCTTGTGGAATGTGTTCCGTGTTGCTGTCCAAGCCAAGGAGCAACGATATTGCGAGGTTGCCGGTTCGAGTCCCGCCCCGTGTAGACAGGGCAATCACATGCTGTCAGCTATACACGGGCTCTAGCTAGGTGCTACTATACCGGTAGTGACGGGCAGGCCCGGGTTCGCTTCCGGTAAGAGTCAACGTTCTGAGCACAGCCAGACTTGTTGGACGCCCGCGGCCATGTTGGTCTGTTCTACATCACCTCGAACGACAGGCAGAGCTTTCACGCGCATCGCAACCTCCCCACGGCAACGGTCACCGGCATCGATCATTGCACCGATTGAGAGTAATCGAATCAATTGATCGACTCACGTAGACACGTTAATCAGTTGGAATAGTTGGAATTGCAGGAGACACGACGACGTAGTCGGTTTCACTTGATCAACACTGCTTGAAACTTGGTAGGAAGCTTGTTATTTACTCACAACTGGGCAACGCGTCACAACTCACAACCATGTACGTATAATCCAGCCAGAAGCTACGTTGTGTTGATTATGTCCCTCGGTTAATTACAAACCACCTCCGATTTGGTCATGGAAAGTTAAAGAGCACAACATCAGAAACAATGAGGCTTGTAACGTGTATATATGTATTATATGAGAGGTGGTTGAGGTGTTGAGAGGTGGTTGAATGAGAGGTGGTTGAATGAGGGTGGTTGAATGAGAGGTGGTTCGTAGGAGTCAAAACAGAATTTGTTTTCACAATCATGTAAAAAAGAAAGAAAGAAAAAAAAACTGGTAACTTGAGTCTTACGCAATACCAGGTATGAAAGTGTAGAGATGCTGCTTCTCCCCCCCCCCCCCCCCCTCCCCCTCTCGACAGGCCACGTGACGTTGTTATCTTGGGTTCCTGTTATGCTAATCGAAAGTCGAAGGTCTCATTACTCTGCGGTCGAGTCAATCAACAGGTGTGTGTCCGGCATCTTGTTCCTTCCTCTTCCTCGTGAGTCAAGAGGGCAGTGGACCGCCGCTCTTACGTCATCTCATGTCACGTGATAAACACCCTCACCCCTCGGTCTCGGACAGCAACAGGTGTGTCCTTCCTCGTGAGTCAAGAGGGCAGTGGACAAGATCAACCCGGCCGATCGAGCGTAAAGTGGGCGTGTCCGAAACCGTCGCCGTCCATCACCTCTCAACCGTGAGCGTCGGTACAACAGGTCGCCGTTGTTATCTTGACGTCTCAATTAGGGGCGCGGTTCGAGTCCTGCCCACCACTCACACCCTCGTCGTGTAACCACCGATACGTATAGAGGGCGGAGACAATTACATTTCCAAGGCGGTGAATCAAAGTTTGCAACTGTCTACGCACTTGTCTCTCCGATATCTGTGCAAAGTAATAGAAAATAGTCCAATCATCCATTACGCTACTGATGGAATGAGCGCGGTTGAAAGATGCACCCGCAACCACCCGTTACTTCCGGGCCTGGGATGAGGAAACGTTTCCTCCTTCTTCCACGCTTCGCATTTATTTTGTAAAATGTAAATATGCTTCTGCGGTGGGCATGGGTGTCACGGGTTACGAAATGTTCCACAGAGAGCGCGGATTTAAAAGTTGTTTTCTTATGGGATCGTGTTACCTCGGATGTGTTCGTCAGTGTTCGGAGCACGCACGCAACATTAGGCTCGCGATTGGAGTCCGTTTGGATAATGTATGATACGAAGCTGAGACAATCGTAATTCATAAGATGTATTTTATTACAAAGGTTTTGCTAAAAAGAACAAAAAAAACTGTGAGAGCAAAGAACCCACCATTTTGTACGTCACGCACGAATCAGAACATATTTATTACTTATTGCAAACTTTTCATGTATAAGCCGAGTATACATCTGTCTGTGTAGCAGCCAACGTAGTGGTCGTGGTCGACGTGGCGTTGCTCTAGCGACACCAGGTTCGAGCCCTGTCCCTCACACCGGATCCGACGTTTCCTGCGATGTTTCGGAAACCGTTTCACGCAAGCCGGACAGTCGACCAAGGCCAAACAAAACAACCCAACTTTCAAAGTGTTTTATTTGTTCACCAGACGGAACTGTTGCAAGACACGATGCGTTGTTCGATCAATTTCACAATATCGACTTATCTGCCGTGTTTTGGTCGATATAAGTGAAGGAAGTCTCGTGCCCAAAACGTTCGCGAGGGAACGAGGCTATTTATAAGTGAGTGGGGTGATCTATTTGACATCCACAACGCAGCCAGTTATTACGCCCCAATGCCAAGGTAGAAGGCCTTTCATTGAATTGACACTTTTCCAAGAACTGCGAATTGTTTAAAGTAGTGACGTAATTTGTATTCCTGGGACTAGTCAATCATGCCCATGAAAATTACGTTTCAAGTTTCGAAAAACAATACTTAAACTTGAGAATGTCGTGTGGCACAATGGCTTCGTATGTTGATATTCTGTTGAGCAACCCAACAATGATTGGTCGATGATGGACAGAAATCTCCTGGATAGATTTCAACACAACACTTTTCAACATATTGAGGAACCCCACATCTGAGTAAGAACTGAGACGAAGACATTTCTAGAAACATCTGGATGTAGATTAAAATTACGTATTTAATTCTATTTGTCGTAGATGTTAGAGCGGTATTTGGTAAAATATTAGTTATGACTGAGTAAATTCGCAATGTTAGTAAACATACACTTAGAAAAGCCATGTTTCTCTGCTTTCTGATAGAGATGATTCTGTGGATATACCTTGTGGTTGTAGGCTACGTACCGTGACGTCACTGACCGAGGAGGCCTCGTGCTCGATGGATGCCCCAAGGCCGCGACGTCTGAGGTAAATGTGTCCTCAACATGTGTTACGGGAAACAACGCTTCTTACATCAGCCGCTTTGCACAACGCGCGCATGCGCATGGATGGCCACACTTCCAAAATTACAAAATGCAAGCGAGCCGGGTCAGATTGTTATGGACACATGACTACGCCCACTTTGTGCAATCTTACATGATACGTGCATCATTGCCCACCTGGTACTATTGTTAAGACAATCCAAATAAGTGGAAATGACGAACAAATATCAATTTTAGAACGGATATGTTGTATAAAATGATGCGGCGGCAGAGTACACAAGCTAACATAAACATTTAAAACAAATTTACTTGAATTTTAGTAAAATGTTTATAGCTATTTTAAATCAAGACTACTATTATTTAGTTTATTGTGAGTTTTTAAGTCGAGATATGCACATACAACTCGGTAGCATGTTTTGTACATGTTTCTTCAGTCAAAAGGCAAATACTGGGAACGATTCTTTTAACAAGTATTTAACACGAGTAGATGGGTTAGCTGTAGGCGGTGCTCTAAACGCAACATGAATCTGCGGTGCTCAGCTCAGATCGTGCAAGAAAACGTGAAGCGTTTCAAATTAACCCGAGGCAAAGGTTAGGTCTACTTGTCTTGGTTAGGGGGGGGGGGGGGGGTGCAGCAAGCCCTCGTGAACACCCTGTATGCCTACTTGTCTGGGTGGAGGCTACATTACACGAACTACTTCGGGGGGGGGGGGGGGGGGGGGGGCGTTCAGTAAGCCACCCTGTATGTATGCCTTGCAATGTACGACACATGCCCCAGCCACACACCGTCGAGGAGCGCAGCTTCATTCTGATTGGTGCGTTCGACGCTCTCAACCTTTGCCTCGATCATTGGGTTTGAACCTCGATGCGCCTGTGGGACATCGACCTAACACGCTCAGTACCGTTTATAGCAATCCACATTATTGTCGTTAAAAGCCATTTAAAATGTAAACAATGTAAAAATACTATTGGCAGAGCTAATACCACGAGATGAATACCGATATAGAAGTATCCCTCTTGAGCCGGCGGCAATAGCGTGGGGTTGTGCCATTCATTGGCAGGTACTTACTCGGTACCATCGCAGGCGCGGCCTCCCACATCGCATCATATGGAACACATTTTGAATAATAACGAACAGTGCTGCCCCGGGCGGTCACGCGGCCAACATGTGAGTCACAATCACCGGAACAAATGAATGTGTGTGTTAATTATACTCGCTCGCTTACTGAGTCGAGTACCGAGAAGATTGTTCCGTGAAGGACGGACGGACAGACAGACAGACAGACAGACAGACAGACAGACAGACAGACAGACAGACAGACAGACAGACAGACAGGCGTGTGTGAGGATTTGTCGCAGGTGTTTCTTTTCCTCTTCAGCTGAACGCCGTAACATGCAATGCTGATGCACCGTATGACCCATGTGTAGGACAGACCCCTACCCCGGACCCAGCACCCTGTAGTCTGTACTGCTCTGTACTGACTGATCATATAATATATTTATCACTATGAATTGCAGAGTGTTTTATAATTGGACGGGAAGACCCAAAAGCTTTTCTCAGAAAGCAGCAACAGAATTGCATCGTCTGGCCGAGGGAACCTGCAAGAAGGTACCGGAAATACGATCTGCATCCTCCCAACTAGACCCAAGAGTGTTATAAGAGTATGACACAATGGCTGCCTCATATGTTGTCCACCTCGTGGGCTGAGCTGAGCACTCGACTTCTATGACTCGGTTATAACACTTCCCTGTGAGCACGCGACTCTTCATAACTCGGTTATAAGGCGTCGAGAAAACACGGCTGATGATACAAGATTACTCAGTACCACATCGCGAGCAAAAACTATAACCTACTAACTGTAAAGTGTACTCTGCCCTAAAAACCTATCCCGTGCTATAGCTACTGTTGGTTTTCTTTTTGCTACACCTAAATGAGTTGGGTGTTTTGTTTTGACCCCAATGACTTCTAGGAACGCATCAGATTCTAGTCCAGCTGCTGGGACCAGGGAGTGGGCTATTTGGAACTGCCTTCTACTGACATCCCAATGAACCAATTCCAACCTCTGTCCTAGAATGTATTTCAGTAAACTGTAAAACCAATTTCGTTTCCCCTATTATTAGCAGCTAATTTCACAGAACTACTTCCAACTCAAATACCCACATCGAACCTAAACTACAAGTTCGAATCTTTTGCACTAACCATATGATTGGTTTCTTCCTGTACAAAGGAAGTCTATGATATAAGTAAAACAAAGCTCTACCCCATAGGGAGCTCGAACCCAGGTCACCCTGTCTCCCTCAGACAACGGACACCTCAACGATGTCGCGTACCACCCGCGCGGGACTCGAACCCGGGAGTCCACGTGTCAACACATACAACAACACCGTTGCGTGGTCGTGCCTCGAGATACTTCACAATCAAAACATCATAAAATTGTATTTCATTTTAAAACTGTGATTTTTTACTTCTTCACAGATGCCCTTATCAAACGACTGTTTCCAGCTAATTGACTTCTGACCTACAATACATAATCAAAATGGAAGTATCAAACGTGTCTTATGAAATACTAATCAAAATGTGGAAAATTAATTAATTTGTCACAACTGGAATATCTTATCACAGCTTATTAACTTTCTTTTCTTCCTGCATAATATGCGTCAACTTGTACAATGTACAAGTGCATTTTTCAAATTAATTATCTGTTCCCATAACAAATATAGGCCTACACGTTGGTTAAATACCTGTTAGTTCGCTTGGAATGTCGAATGTCGATGTAAATGATAAAAACATAAAACACTCGACCACTTATGAAATATGATCTCCAAGTCCTGTCAGATAATTCAAGTACAAACAACCTGTACCATATTTTGTAAAACAAATGTACATGTTGACTAAGTGCTTGTTAATCCATGCTAGATGGAATGTACAACGCCACGCCAAGATAATCCTCTCCCAACGCGTGGGCATGTTTGTAGAACACACATGGTCTAGGAATAAAGTAAAGCTGTGCTGGTCAAGACTGTCGTATTATTCTACCTGTTGATAGTGTTGAGTAACGTAGTTTACTTCCATCGGTTCTTACTTTTACACAACGTATGAATAGTATAAGTGCGAAACAAGTGTTACCTAAATTGTATTTAATCAAATTTTTGTATTTTGTAATAATTATCTTCCTGAACTCTGATGTATGCCTTCATTGAGGTCTGTCGATAAAGTATTGAGGATGGTTTATATAAAGTCCTGTAATTATAACGTCAATTCGAGGTACACGAACGTGGTTTGTGAGCGATAAGTTGGGAAGTGATCCCAGTGCAATGTTTACTGTTTGGTCGCAGAGACGTGAGACAGAATCAGATACACTCGCAGTGCAACAAGTAGAAAGTGTCCACGTACGCACGCACGCACAAACGCACGTGATCCGATTGAGGACAGCCCTGCCCGGTGACCTTCCGACCCCGTTAGTCTGTCTTGCTTGCTGAGAGACATCTTAGGCTCCAGCTACTGGATACACGCAGGTCAACTCAAAACAAAACCTTCGGTGTTAGTTACCTACGTCTTATCATATCACATATTTCTAGCTTGCAAATCCCTAACTGTGCCAGTATTGATTTCATTTATTGATCTGCTTACATTACTTTCGAGCTCGAACCTAATATTGTTTCTTCTGCAAAAATCGCCTCGATAGCAACGCTGCCAAAATATGAGACGTACAGCAGAAATATCACCATTCTTCTTCTTCTTCTGCTTATGTCGTCTTGGAATCTGTGTCCATGTTGACCAAATATCACCATTCTTCTTCTTCTTCTTCTTCTGCTTATGGTCTTGGAATCTGTGTCCATGTTGACCAAATATCACCATTCTTCTTCTTCTTCTTCTTCTGCTTATGGTCTTGGAATCTGTGTCCATGTTGACCAAATATCACCATTCTTCTTCTTCTTCTGCTTATGGTCTTGGCATCTGTGTTCATGTTGACTAAATACTTATCGACGTCCTATAATCAGTTTAGCAAGTAGCAACATTTATTGCTCGGTGAACCACGACTGCGCATCCACTAACAGCGACGGCCACGCCCATCGATGACGTCACCTCACGATCAGCTCATTGTTAAACACGATTAACCGATGACCACTTGCATAAAATATGCAGTGACAGATTATATGACTCGCCACGTCCGGAGTTGACTGTAGACACATGGTTGGCGTAGCCCACTGATAAGCGTCTTGCAAACACACGATAACAACATTCAACATTTGAAAACGGACGTATTTATTAAAACAATTAAACATTCACGAAAAAGAGCATTAAATTTTCTAGGTGACGTATTTTGTTTTACTTTGTGGCAATTTTAAAACAATTTAAAGCAATACTCCCATCGCGCGAAGAGTGGGCCGGACTGCGTCATGGCCACGCTCTCTTTCATATTTTGGAATCGTCGGCTCATTGTTAAATTTAGACACACGCCAGAAAGATATGTTGCTTTAATAACAATAACTATTAGCATAAGATTACATTGCGAGGTAACATTGAACGCTTACGAAGCTGTATGGGCGTATCATGTGTATCGCTGGCTTGTTTGGTCGGCTGAGATCGCCGGTGACCGAGTGAACGTGCAAGACAGGGCAAGACGCCCTGACTCAGGGTCGCGTTGTGGGCGTCGCGACGTGAGACCACCCCTCACTGCAACAGGGGGAACGCAGAATGTCAACCTGCAGAAACACATCTACACGGAAGTAAAAGGAAGCCGCTATCTATCTCTGGTGCAGAAACTCGAACAGTAGGCGCGATACCTTTGGCTGTAAAGGCGATAAGATAACGCGCTATCAGTACACGGGTTAGGGGGTCATCCACTGTTGGGTTATACCTTTGGCGGCACAGGTGATAAGATAACGCGCTATCAATACACGTGTTAGGGGTTATCTACTGTCGACTTTCTGCAGGTCGACTTTACGGGTACCCTGCAGCAGGCAGGGGCCTGTGACTCTAATGGTGACGTCAGGAGGGTCAAGATCACAGGTCACGACCCGTCTATTAAATTAGCGAAATGATCCGTAGTTCTGCTGACGTGAACAACCGGGACATAAAACGCTAAGCCAGGTGGGCGTGGTTACCGGGGTGACGTCATACACTACGCATGTCGGTAGGGTTGTTACAAAGCGTTATCCTCTAGTTTGTTCCTCTACAGACTACATGAGAGGAAGACAGTTCTACGACACCTGAGTATATTCATTGAAAATTCGATTAATGATAGTTTATAGTTAATCCCAAATACACCTACTTTAAGCATATATGAACAAATCTGCGTGACATACCACAGATTTTGAAATAATTCCTGTAATTCGAAAATTACGTTATTTCAAACATAGTATCGATTTGTAAGAGAACCTGAGTACCCTATATTCATTTAATTTGATTCCTTCCAATTAATCCCAATTGCATCTGTTTTAAGTATAAATGAACAAACCTGCGTGACATACCACAGATATTGAGAGAATTACGGAAGTTTGACGCGCTGACCTTATAAATTACGCAATGTCGAAAATTACGTAATGTCACACATAGTAGCGATTTGTAAGAGAACCTGAGTATATTCATTTCATTTGATTCCTTTCAATTAGTCCCAATTGCATCTGTTTTAAGTATATATAAACAAACCTGCGTGATATACCATAGACTTTGAGATAATTACGGAAATTTGACGGTCTGTCATTATAAATTACGTTATGTCACACATAGTAGCGATTTGTAAGAGAACCAGAGTATATATTTATTTAATTTCATTCCTTCTAATTAATCTCAATTACATCTGTTTTAACATATATAGTAAAGCCTGCGTGACATACCACAGATTTTGGGATAATTACGGAAGTTTGTAGGACTGTCATTCGAACATTCCGTAATGTCACACATATAGTATAGCGATTTGTAACCGAACCTGACTACGAGCGTTGTTTTCATTATACATGTCTGAGTTGGGGTTGTTTATAGCTCCCCCTCCCCCCCCCCCCCCCCCTCAGTCACTAAACAAAGTGAAATACACACCAACCCTGAACCCCTAAAGCCGAGATCATTGAGACAGTCAATACATCGAGTGTCTCCATTGAAAGAACACAACCTTGGTGTTGTATGTGTAATGAGTACTGAGTAGACAATCGAACAGCTTTCACTGCATCAATAATGATCGAGTGTTACACCTTGTCTCCGAAGAGAACAGCAAGGAGCACCCTAGCATATCACTCGGTTGTCACTTGCTCATATCATCCTTCAGTATAGGTCTAGAAGGATCCTAGATCAATTCTGCAAAAGGTCTATCGGTTTCACTTGAATTGATGCGTTTTTTGAGCACGTGGTTGAAGGGGGGTCTAGTTCCAACAAGGGCTTCACTGTAAAGAAGAAACTCGAAATGTAAATAATGCTAGGTACCCGAACCCGACATGCATCCATGGAAGAGGACCAATCAGATTGTACGTTGCCTCATTCTGATTGGTTCTTACTACGTCCATGTCGGGTATCATAATGACGTGAGCGATCATGACGGTCGAATGTCCTGATGGATGCAGAGAGGGCGGCACTCAAGACAACCACAGGCTTCGATATTTGATTCCTTCACACTACACTCGTGTTATATAACAACGGCGGTGAGGTTTTTACGCATTGTGTTGTTCCCACAATCCATTGCGTCGAACTAGAGCACCGTAATTACATCAGTCTGTGTTTGTTTGCAAGAAGACGGTTCACATCGCTGAGTCAAGCGGCTGGCTAACCACAAACATGCCCTATCGTTGACGTAAGACTATCTGCTAGACGTTCTACATATGTATGGATTATGCGGCGTAATTGACCGCAGTCGATTAGGCGTTGATCTATAGTAAACCACGGTTAGCTTAGGCATGCGTGTAGCACCCACTCGTCGTCTCGATTAGCATCGTTGCCAAACTTTGAGACGTACGTAAAGCCTAATTGTATGAAACATAGTATTGAAATAAGTAGTTTATTTCTATCATAACAATCGACCTGAAGCCGCACTTGTTGCACAGCCCAGTTACCCAATGGCGATCGTCCGTCGCTCCACGTTGCGTCATCATCTCGATTAGTTAAACTAGATCAAAGTTAATCGCGATCTTTACTAACAGGGTCATCGCGGTGCGTTGCTTGACGAATAGGATTAGTGTTGGCCCCGTGGTTACAGGTGTGTTACACGACAACTAGTGTTGCTTGAAGAACTACGGTACCGTTATGAGAGATAAGCGGATAGTAAATCCAAGCTACGACATAAATAGATTAATATTATTACAATAATTTTATTCAAATCTAAAGAAATACACACACAAATGACGTTTTCATCATGGGAAATCAAACCTCCTTGTGTAGTATTTAACTGTAGTGTTCTATACTTAGGCCCGGTCTTACAATCTCCTAATAAGAAAGTTATTTGTTGATTGGTGGTTGCCATGGAGAAAACAAGCTATTCGACGAATAAGTAGTTATTGGGACATTGTAAGACTGCACCTAACAGTAACAGTCAGTGGACAGATCTGATAAGAAAATAAATAATAATAAATCATTTATTTTAGAGAATTGCAATTACATTATTAGTTGGCAATGTAATACAGGCATGCCAACCGAGACGACAAAATGACAGTTGAATGATGTTGAAAGAAAAGCTACGTTAGCCGAAGGTCGGTCGACGTAAACAATGTAAATGTTCTCCTTGGGACAATCCTGAGCATCGTTAGCATCGACTTAAGGGGCATTGTTTTATAATCAGCGGCGCTTATTAATACAACGTGCGAGTGTTTTGCAACGCTTGATTGACTAGCGATGTGTTGCAGCAGGTTGTGCCCCGCACTGTACGCGTGCAATCGTCAACTCGCAGGTGATAATATGAGCCTTGGCTGATTCGCAGTATGGCAGTATTCGTGTTGCAGATTCGTGGAGCGCCGGCGTTTTCTTCACACCCTTCATGTATGCCTCGCATGACAATAACGCTCTGATTGAATAACGCTCTGAATAAAGAATGCTGTTGACAAAGCAGGTGTCTCTACTACCTACGATGAAAACATTAGTGGTTCAGTGTTTCAGTGCTTTTCAAGGAACTTAGGTGGGCGTGTAATTCGTCCACAATGACAGAAAGAAACTACTGAGCGAGCGAGGCGTATCGTATGTGGTGTGTTCGCACTGTCCAATCACTGATTCATATGTTTCGTATTTGAAATATCGATCTTTGATTGGTTATCGCTCACTCGTCGATGGTGTTCGAAGTCTACAGGGTTGGTTTAGTAACTTTAAATTAAAGTCCCCCACTGCAAATCAGTTTAGTTACTGAGTGGGTAGACTCTAAATGTGAATTTATTTATTTATTTATTATCGCATTCTGTTAGAAAACAGATACACGATAAATATAACTCACCATGCAAGAAAATAAATAGTTTTCTAAATGTAGTCAGAAATGAACAATTTTGTAACACAAAGAGACATACTAAAAATAAAAAATATAATTAGTTGTTATTGAATAATGTTATTCAATTGTTTGTTTAATTTGTTTAACGTAAACACAACTCGGCGACCGCTTCAACGATTTAATAAATTGATTTTATTTATATTATTAGATCGTTATAATGCCTTCACGATCCGATAAGGTAGTGTCACAGTAATAGTATTCATGCATGGGGTAGCTACACCCCCGTCCTGTGTTATGGCATCAAAGCCCTCAGACCACTAGCAGAACCACAAGCCGGCCAATTTATAGCAGTAACAGTAGCAAGCAATAATATGTTCCCTTTACAAAATAAGCCTGGTAAATAATGACAGGAAGTTGTAAGTTGTACAAACATGTGATGATTGGTCACATTTTTTCAAAGTTATGTGCTACTGCAGTAGTAAGCAGTGATCTTGGGTTCTTATCAGCCAATCCCATTGGCTGAAACCTTACTGTTATTGTTGCCTCAATTCCTAAAGAAATGGACAAACCAACGTAATTTTACCGTGTGTAATAAACAACAATAGATTATTCCGACTAAAAACATGGCGATAGTTTTATTTGCATGTTGCGAAAATGTTGTGCGCCAATTAGGAGACAATCTATAGTAGGCGGAGAATAGTTTCACGGCCCAGTGGATATTGACAAAAACGGAGCTGGGCCGGGCGTTCGATTGTCATCGGAATATGATTTAGAGGGCAGTGAGATGGGCTGGGTGGGCAGTGGGCACGCATGCGTTCTTGTTGACACCACGGCAACCACCAATCGGAAGCTTTCCTCGACGCTCCAAGTATCATCCACATGTTTGACGGACATGTTCAGTACAAAGACGTGATCGAAACGAGACTTGTCGTTATGCACAGAACAGTAACAAAGCCGGTGGGCCTAGATTGGAACACGTCAACATACTCCCGCCTATAGGGCACTAGCAACACCAAAAGACAACAATTAAACAAATAAATTGAATCGATGGACAAACAACAAGCTGACAAAAAACATTTTCGTCTGATCATGGATTTATAATAGTACCTACCATAGGTACTATTATAAATCCATGGTCTGATTTTGGAAAACAAAACAAAAAACAAACAAATACACATACAAAACTTTCACGTAGTCGTTGTCTATCATTAAAAGTTTGAAACGGCGAGCAGTTACTATTGCTATAGATTTACCACGAGCACATCTCCGCGCGCGAAAGCTTGCGCGCGCATCCGGGTCTAGTCTATTCGGTTTTTTAGGGGCGGCCGGTAGTGAAGTGCAGCTAGCAGGTGTCAGTTGCTATCGGCAGCGGTCGGGAACACATCTCTCCCGCGCGCTTACGGCAGAGCTTTACGGCCGGCCGTAGCCAGCAGGCTACGGCAAAACTACATTCAGCCAATATTCAACTCATGGTTTTAAGATAACCAATACGCGCATCAAACATTGAACCACATAAATACTTTTGTCTAACCTTCCTCTACACGATGATGTGCACTATATTTGTCAAACATTAATTGTTAATAAAATAATGCCATTGAAGCAGAGCAATGTTAGTGGAAACCTTTTCGAAGATTTCTACGTTTTTTACGATCGCAATTTGTATGGTTTACAAGAAACTTGTCACAAATATAAAACTATTGTCGTCATGGTATAACTGTCATCTTTCTTGTGCCGCTTAAAATATTGCTCTAGCTTGAATAGTTTCGGAAATAATGCAATGTAAGTGAAGCCATGTTTTGCCGCTACCGTTCACCCGCCGAGTGCGAGGAGCACGCGTTTATGCGCTATCACCTGCATTCCAGTCGACATTGACTCGTCCGTTTTGGCCAAGGGAGATGTGGTGTTGGTCAATCTATACACTTGTTTTTATTTCTATGGTTGCAATTTTATTATTTTGACAGCTGATGGTTTGTCCATCAGTTCAATTCATTTGTTCCATTGTTGTCTTTCGGTGTTGCTAGTGCCCTATTTGCAATTAATTACAGACTACGGGTCTTAACGACGTATACTAATTAACATTTAGGTCAAATGACGCCCCACGAAGCCCCAGCCAATGATGTAACAGTGATGCACCCAGTGCGAGCATGTGAACCAGTGACTTTATGCTTTTACCTCTTATTTAATCGGCGCCCTCAACACTTTCAACAGCTTTCATCTTGAACCTCGCTCAGATGTTTACCGGCATTTCTAATTCGATTATGATTGCCCACTTTCTCCCGCCGATACTCTGATCCCAGCCGGTTCCAGAGCCTTGCTAACGTGAGCACCTTCAGTCCAGAGCACTTAGCCCGCCGATACTCTGATCCCAGCCGGTTCCAGCGCCTTGCTAACGTGAGCACCTTCAGTCCAGAGCACTGACTAACGTGAGCACCTTCAGTCCAGAGCACTTAGCCCGCCGATACTCTGATCCCAGCCGGTTCCAGCGCCTTGCTAACGTGAGCACCTTCAGTCAAAAGCACTTAGCCCGACGATACTCTGATCTATCCGAGGTGTTTGGACTCCAGCCGGTTCCAGCGCCTTGCTAACGTGAGCACCTTCAGTCCTGAGCACTTAGCCCGCCGATACTCTGATCTATCCCAGGTGTGTGGACTCCAGCCGGTTCAGAGCACTTAGCCTGCCGATACTCTGATCTATCCGAGGTGTTTGGACTCCAGCCGGTTCCAGCGCCTTGCTAACGTGAGCACCTTCAGTCCAGAGCACTTAGCCCGCCGATACTCTGATCTATCCGAGGTGTCTGGACTCCAGCCGGTTCCAGCGCCTTGCTAACGTGAGCACCTTTAGTCCAGAGCACTTAGCCCGCCGATACTCGGATCCCAGCCGGTTCCAGCGCCTTGCTAACGTGAGCACCTTCAGTCCAGAGCCTTGCTAACGTGAGCACCTTCAGTTCAGAGCACTTAGCCCGCCGATACTCTGATCTATCCGAGGTGTGTGGACTCCAGCCGGTTCCAGCGCCTTGCTAACGTGAGCACCTTCAGTCCTGAGCACTTATAGCTGAATTATCTTTTATTTCGGTATTTACAGATAATTTGAATAAACTCATCTTTTGTTTCTTAGATGAAGAAGGGCATCTATATAACACATTGTAGCTGTAAATATACAACCCTATCTCCTTTCACGTCGTAAGAAGACAGGGGCAGGGAGCTCCCTATGGGGGGAGAGATGTTAGATGGAGATTCACACCTGCAGATATAGGGTCGAAGGACTTTAGGAAGGAGGGGAAAGGGGAACAACCTTGTCAATGTAACAAGTGTATGTCTAGTGTCTAGGAAGTGTAATTATTACTACAATAGCCCCATCAGCTCAACCTCTCTCCGGTTTCTCTTTCGCGTGTTATGTTATCTATTGTGTGAAAACTCACAGAATAGTTTGATCTATGTGTTCATAGTGCAACTATGAGATATCGGCTCGTAACAAGATTGCATTCTCTGTCGATGACAGCGACAACTCCATCTCCATGCGAGTGTGAGATCGCTGGGTCATAAACCAGTCACGTGATACTAGCTGACGTTGGTCTGGCAAACCACAGTCTCGGCTCGGGGTGGAAACTGTAGTCCTCCCCTTGACTCCTACTCGTCCCTTTCCTCCAATCAGAACCCGAGCCCCGACGTCATATGCTTGTTGTCTGGCTCGGGTTGTGGGGTGTTCTTATCTTCATATATCACTATCACCCAATCATCTTCTCGCTGAGCATTGTTGTCAACATGTCTTATCGTGTTCAAGTGAACCCACTGTGGGAAGATCACGTTACCTGTTGCATTACGTCAGAAGCCCAACGTGGGGTAGCCCATCAACGTCCTCAGTCATTGAGTGTGTATGTCTTCCCCAGTCATCGAGCGTGTATGTCCTCAGTCAGCCCAGCACGTCAACGTTCCCAGTAATCGAGCGTGTATGTCCTCCTCAGTCAGCCCAGCACGTCAACGTCCCCAGTCATCGAGCGTGTATGTCCTCTTCAGTCAGCCCAGCACGTCAACGTCCCCAGTCATCGAGCGTGTATGTCCTCCTCAGTCAGCCCAGCACGTCAACGTCCCCAGTCATCGAGCGTGTATGTCCTCTTCAGTCAGCCCAGCACGTCAACGTCCCCAGTCATCGAGCGTGTATGTCCTCCTCAGTCAGCCCAGCACGTCAACGTCCCCAGTCATCGAGCGTGTATGTCCTCTTCAGTCAGCCCAGCACGTCAACGTTCCCAGTAATCGAGCGTGTATGTCCTCCTCAGTCAGCCCAGCACGTCAACGTCCCCAGTCATCGAGCGTGTATGTCCTCCCCAGTCAGCCCAACACGTCAACGTCCCCAGTCATCGAGCGTGTATGTCCTCCTCAGTCAGCCCAGCACGTCAACGTCCCCAGTCATCGAGCGTGTATGTCCTCTTCAGTCAGCCCAGCACGTCAACGTCCCCAGTCATCGAGCGTGTATGTCCTCCCCAGTCAGCCCAGCACGTCAACGTCCTCAGTCATCGAGCGTGTATGTCCTCCCCAGTCAGCCCAGCACGTCAACGTCCCCAGTCATCGAGCGTGTATGTCCTCATTCAGCCCAGCACGTCAACGTCCCCAGTCATCGAGCGTGTATGTCCTCCTCAGTCAGCCCAACACGTCAACGTCCCCAGTCATCGAGCGTGTATGTCCTCCCCAGTCAGCCCAGCACGTCAACGTCCCCAGTCATCGAGCGTGTATGTCCTCCTCAGTCAGCCCAGCACGTCAACATCCTCAGTCATCGAGCGTGTATGTCCTCCTCAGTCAGCCCAGCACGTCAACGTCCCCAGTCATCGAGCGTGTATGTCCTCAGTCAGCCCAGCACGTCAACGTCCCCAGTCATCGAGCGTGTATGTCCTCTTCAGTCAGCCCAGCACGTCAACGTCCGCAGTCATCGAGCGTGTATGTGCTCCTCAGTCAGCCCAGCACGTCAACGTCCCCAGTCATCGAGCGTGTATGTCCTCCCCAGTCAGCCCAGCACGTCAACGTCCCCAGTCATCGAGCGTGTATGTCCTCCTCAGTCAGCTCAGCACGTCAACGTCCCCAGTCATCGAGCGTGTATGTCCTCCTCAGTCATCCCAGCACGTCAACGTCCCCAGTCATCGAGCGTGTATGTCCTCCTCAGTCAGCCCAGCACGTCAACGTCCCCAGTCATCGAGCGTGTACGTCCTCCCCAGTCAGCCCAGCACGTCAACGTCCCCAGTCATCGAGCGTGTATGTCCTCCCCAGTCAGCCCAGCACGTCAACGTCCCCAGTCATCGAGCGTGTATGTCCTCCTCAGTCAGCCCAGCACGTCAACGTCCCCAGTCATCGAGCGTGTACGTCCTCCCCAGTCAGCCCAGCACGTCAACGTCCCCAGTCATCGAGCGTGTATGTCCTCCCCAGTCAGCCCAGCACGTCAACGTCCCCAGTCATCGAGCGTGTACGTCCTCCCCAGTCAGCCCAGCACGTCAACGTCCCCAGTCATCGAGCGTGTATGTCCCAGTTAGCTCAGCACGTCAACGTCCCCAGTCATCGAGCGTGTATGTCCTCCTCAGTCAGCCCAACACG
This sequence comes from Isoperla grammatica, assembly GCA_945910005.1. Taxonomy (NCBI): domain Eukaryota; kingdom Metazoa; phylum Arthropoda; class Insecta; order Plecoptera; family Perlodidae; genus Isoperla; species Isoperla grammatica. Next base: position 244,671 of record OX246748.1, read on the forward strand.
TCAACGTCCCCAGTCATCGAGCGTGTATGTCCTCAGTCAGCCCAGCACGTCAACGTCCCCAGTCATCGAGCGTGTATGTCCTCCTCAGTCAGCCCAGCACGTCAACGTCCCCAGTCATCGAGCGTGTATGTCCTCCTCAGTCAGCCCAGCACGTCAACGTCCCCAGTCATCGAGCGTGTATGTCCTCCTCAGTCAGCCCAGCACGTCAACGTCCCCAGTCATCGAGCGAGTATTTCCTCTTCAGTCAGCCCAGCACGTCAACGTCCCCAGTCATCGAGCGTGTATGTCCTCAGTCAGCCCAGCACGTCAACGTCCCCAGTCATCGAGCGTGTATGTCCTCCCCAGTCAGCCCAGCACGTCAACGTCCCCAGTCATCGAGCGTGTATGTCCTCAGTCAGCCCAGCACGTCAACGTCCCCAGTCATCGAGCGTGTATGTCCTCCTCAGTCAGCCCAGCACGTCAACGTCCCCAGTCATCGAGCGTGTATGTCCTCCTCAGTCAGCCCAGCACGTCAACGTCCCCAGTCATCGAGCGTGTATGTCCTCCCCAGTCAGCCCAGCACGTCAACGTCCCCAGTCATCGAGCGTGTATGTCCTCAGTCAGCCCAACACGTCAACGTCCCCAGTCATCGAGCGTGTAAGTCCTCAGTCAGCCCAGCACGTCAACGTCCCCAGTCATCGAGCGTGTATGTCCTCAGTCAGCCCAACACGTCAACGTCCCCAGTCATCGAGCGAGTATTTCCTCTTCAGTCAGCCCAGCACGTCAACGTCCCCAGTCATCGAGCGTGTATGTCCTCAGTCAGCCCAGCACGTCAACGTCCCCAGTCATCGAGCGTGTATGTCCTCCCCAGTCAGCCCAGCACGTCAACGTCCTCAGTCATCGAGCGTGTATGTCCTCAGTCAGCCCAGCACGTCAACGTCCCCAGTCATCGAGCGTGTATGTCCTCCTCAGTCAGCCCAGCACGTCAACGTCCCCAGTCATCGAGCGTGTATGTCCTCCTCAGTCAGCCCAGCACGTCAACGTCCCCAGTCATCGAGCGTGTATGTCCTCCCCAGTCAGCCCAGCACATCAACGTCCTCAGTCATCGAGCGTGTATGTCCTCCTCAGTCAGCCCAGCACGTCAACGTCCCCAGTCATCGAGCGTGTATGTCCTCCTCAGTCAGCCCAGCACGTCAACGTCCCCAGTCATCGAGCGTGTATGTCCTCCTCAGTCAGCCCAGCACGTCAACGTCCCCAGTCATCGAGCGTGTATGTCCTCCTCAGTCAGCCCAGCACGTCAACGTCCCCAGTCATCGAGCGTGTATGTCCTCCTCAGTCAGCCCAGCACGTCAACGTCCCCAGTCATCGAGCGTGTATGTCCTCCTCAGTCAGCCCAGCACGTCAACGTTCCCAGTCATCGAGCGTGTATGTCCTCCTCAGTCAGCCCAGCATGTCAACGTCCCCAGTCATCGAGCGTGTATGTCCTCAGTCAGCCACAGGCCCGAAGGTTTTCGACACAATCTCTGTCCCAAGGATAACACGGCATTGTTTGTCTTACGGAACTCAACTGTTACGTTGGTTGCAGTCGAGATAAGACGGTAATTAAAGTAATGGCATTGCACGCACTGCGGGCTCGGTCCTCTCAGTTCCACCAGAGAACCTCGCGTACAAGATATGCCCACTTTAGTGAACCTCAGCTCAGAGAGCATGACAAGGAAGATATGCCAGTTAGGGAACACCAGGGAGCTGGCCAAGCAAGATACTCCCGGGAGAATCTTGGAGAGTGAATCGGGATCTATTTTGAATGGGAATTTTCATCCCCTTTGTTTATCGAACTTGATTAAAGACTGTCACGTCCTGTTGAAAATCTCCCTGGTGATGATTATTTCAAATAATAGCCGACCCCAAATATATTAGCGACCTGTTTGTGAGATGACCAGAAGTCACGGTTGAAAATAAACTGCAAAGCTCCCTCTAAAATTTGTGTCGATTCCACTCCAGTGAACATAGCAATAAAGATGTGCCTGCCTACTTTCACACAAGTAAACATATATTTAAATGTATGCCCACACAAACAACATTGCGAGACAGTGAACGTAGAATTAAAGATATGCCCACAAGAATATATCTGTGAACATTGCCAGGAAAAAGTGTCTACTTTGTCTTTAATAAACAAGTAAACGTAGATTTAAATATATGCCCACACACGTGTACGCGCCATTACCATGTAGTATATACATATACACACCCGTGGATATGGCTAGATAGATACGATGCTCGATATGGTCAAATGATAAACTGATGACCATATTTACAAAGTTTCGCTCAATGACTTCGGATATGAAGCAGAGAAGCATCATAACTAAATAGAAACATACTTCAAATTATGTCTTTAGATACGACATTTGGCAATAAGCAAGCATCAAGAGATCTGTGCCGTTCTTCATTGTTTACGCTACATCTTTCCTGTTCACTCTTGCGGTGGCTCCTGTAAGAGGGGCACTCTTTCTACCCTCTACGGCGGCCATGACAGGCAACCCCTTGACAGAAAGTAGCGCGCGTAAGGCGGTAGCGCTCTTGCTCGTTATATGTCCGCCATCACAGAGATATCATCTACTAAGTGCCCCGAATTAGGCCTCGCGTATAGATAGAAATTAGAGGTTCTCACACTCAAATTATTGTTGCAAACTCATGGCCTGTCTGTTGGGTCAAGGCTGAGGAACGGAGCTGGACGGTTGCTTTGCGTCCTAGTGTGGACAGTCATGTCGTAGGAGTACTCCGTATGTCCAGGAACTCAGTATCAGCTTACAAAGAGCTCGGTGCCCCCCTCGTGCACAAAGAAACAAAGAGCTCAGTCCACATGGTGTTGTGCCCTGGCCAAAGACAGGTTTCCAAAGAGCTCGGGGCAAACAAAGAGCTCAGTCCACGTGGTGTTGTGCCCTGGCCATGGACCGGCTTCCAAAGAGCTCGGGACAAACAAAGAGCTCAGTCCACGTGGTGTTCGTGCCCTGGCCCAAGACCGGCTACCAAAGAGCTCGGGGCAAAGTAAGAGCTCGGGCGTGGGTGAAAGTTAGCCGTGTTGTTATTATTAGCTGCATTATGTTATGTTTGAATAATTAGGCGCAGTTTTTCGTGATGTCTGAGTGGCTAGAGAATAGAGATTGCTCGGAGGGTCTCTTCTGACAACACGAGCGAGCGCGTGGCGTAACGCGCGTCAATCACGTCGGCTTTGTAGATCGAGCAAGTGAATCTCCTCGCCTTCAATACTTTTATAGAACCATTTTTTATACTTCTATATATAGAGTATAAATTACTTGTTTTGGCAAATCTATTAAGAACCCAATCCTTAGAACCTCCTTGTGAACCGACAAACCATTTTGCAAAGAATATCAAGCAGGCAGTGCATAGTTCCGCCCACCCCTAGAACATCGAAAAGTAGGCCTGATTGAAAGTTTATCCTTGAATGAATTATGAAGAATGGTATGTCACGCGTGTGTGCGTGTGCGTGTGGCACGTAGTCCCCACCCGGCCAGCGAGCGAAGCAAGGACAAATCCCAGGGCGGGGTACCAAATGTTCGAACACTTGAAACACACAAAGGCGAGGTGCTTTACCATGTTGTGGCCTAACGTGGGCAACACATGCGGCCTTCATTTCAAGCGGCGTACACACACACGGTTCATGGAGGGCCGGCGTGCGCAGGCGTACCAGGGTACGTACGGGTATGGTACGCTCCCAACAAGTGTCGCCAGCACAGTGCACACATCATAGCCCACAGCCTTCTTCGTTCCGACAGTCACGACACTTGCTTGATACCTTGGACTTCCTTACACGTATAATAAACTTTCCTCTCGACAGGCGCGTACATTATTAGAATCTGATTAGTTCGAGGAGCGTAGGTACTACATGTGTGAGCGAGGGGGGGGGGGGGGGGGGAGAGAAAGCTATGGATGTCGTTGGAATCAACTTTCACGCAGGGAGCATTACTCATCCTGCTCCATGCACAGAATCGCTGCTGTGTCCGGACAGTGGGGCGCGTTCATAAACTGGTGCAAATGATGCATCGTACTAGCGGGGGCGCGTACGTAAATCACACCGCCTGCTTTCTTCCGTTTGTGTGCGGGTGAAACTCGTTCAGAACTATAAACAGGAATCTGGAAATCTCAAGATGGTATAAAGAAGAATTTCTCAAGTAAAATGCATATCGGATTTGCATTTTAGTGAAATGTAACAGGACTGGTTATGAGTGGCTGATTTCCATCCGTTTTGCTAGGATGCCTCCAGTTGGCGTTTGCAACTCAAACACACATGTGTGTGTGCTGTATGAGTGCTGTATGTGTGCTGTATGAGTGCTGTATGTGTGCTGTATGTGTGCTGTATGTGTGTTGTGTACAGGGTACGGGTATACATCAACATATGCTACACGATCATTCAGTTTAGGTTTCCGTCACCGATCATCTTGATGGAGACATTTTTATTTGAGTCAAAATAAGAATGTCACGTTGATTCAATCGCCTCGGTTTCTAGAATATAGGACGCAACAACTGAACACAACATAGCTGCACGACTGTGACGAACACCTCCTACTTCCTACGCAGAAGCACGAGGGTTCGAACCCTGCGAGACTACACAACGACACAAGACAACACAACACATCCATTATCATCGCCTTCAATTACTTTCAAATTGTTACAATAAAGCACCAATTGTTGATAAACGCTTACAAGGCACCCTGACCCGAATATGGACATCAGGTGACCCAAGCGTTCCCATAGGGGTCAATAGCGAACCGATGGACCAATGGGATGCGAGCTATGCACCAATCAATCAAACTATCGTCGACGATCATAACATATCGCGATGAGTAATCACGTGACACATTAATTATGTTTATACCTCCATCATTCACTGGGTTGATTTGCTCCAACTCCACCAGTAAAAGTAAGCATAAGCACATGGAAGAATGTTAAACAAGAACTACTTAAAATTGGTAAATAAACACTTGTGATATGGTAAAACGAATATGATTGTTATCGTTTGCTTCACCATAGAGAAATATAGATGCTCATTTCGTAATGGCCCCTCAACGACGAGAAAAAGTGCTTGAAAGCGTACGTAAGATTGAAATGTTAAACAACGAAAGTATAAACGTAGTATCTCGAACAAGGTGGACTGTCTTGCAGTTCTGTTTATATCTGCCAATAGAGGGTCTAATGCCAATTAAGATGCAGTGTTCAAATCATTTAAACATACCCACGTCTTCTATCAAATCAACACTATGAGTGTAATTGCGTTGTCTATGAAAAGATTATTGTTTTCGACGTTCTTGCCTTCTCAGTCGCAGTTAGAGTGGAGGACTATAGTAGAGTTTTCTTTAGCCCTGGATGACACTGTACATGCATGGGTATACAGTACACTGTTTACTTTACAGCATTATGATGTTGTCCCAATGCAACAAGTCTCATGTCGACCTCAGACCTTATCTACCCCCCCCCCCCCCCCCCTTTCATGCACGCTGCTTCAACGAAAATAAACAGATTCCTAGAGTTCTTTCGAACATTCGAAAAGGCGGTATTCCACTTGGCAGATTGTACAAGCCTCAGTGTAGTCACGCCCGCTGCGTTAGGAGTATCCAGTTATTCAATTGATTGATTTAGTGGGGCTTAACGTCTCATATTTATGCAACGATGGCTAATCGAGACGATGAGCGGGTGATAATGAAGATGAGAAAGATGATAATGAAGAATAAAGCCACATCCGAATCAGATCCATTGTACGTCGCGTGAGTCGTCATACGGGAGTCCAGCAAGGGAGGGCAGGGCCAAGTGGGAGGAGAAATATTCAATGGGACATTGGGGGGAAAGGGGATGGGGTGTGGACTGCACTTCGTCTGACCTCTCCTCCTCGACCAGTCCGGCTTGGGTGGCCCTACCAGAAGCATACGCTTCCGCCGGCATAGCTCTCGGGATCATCAAAGCACGCAAACCTGCCCACCACGATAAGGTGGCAGTCCCTGGGCAGGCCAGTTATTCAATATGCAGCCGTAAAATATCCGTAATGCACCGGTTTCAAGTAAATGGTTTACAGGAACTAGAGAAGGTGGCACTATCGGACTCGGCTATACCGCGGTCATGAGTCTATTACGTCAGGATATCATTAAACATGACGAAATAATTATAATTGGAGGTGAAGGATTGCGGTCGATGACCCTAGTTAGGGTATACGTTTATGATGGCCGTGTTACGAAGAAACCTCCAGACAGGATCGAACCCACGTCCTCACTTTCATCCGCCACAATTTGGACTGACCGCTCACTTTCATACGGTCCGCCGACGCACAGGGACAAGGAACACGGGATGTGAACCGGAAACATAACTAGTGTGTGGGTGCGTACGAGCGTACCTCAGCCAAATGACATACACAGATTTCTCTGTTCTTATGTAGAGGAAGTTGTCTTTATGTCAGACCACACAGTAAATGGAATCGCATTGATGGTTGAGTGTACAGTGGGTGCTGAAAATGACGAAAGATTCATTCTATACGAGCACTGGAATTAGAGCAGAGGGGTAGGCCTATCGCAATTTAAATACTTATGGTTTTGAAAATATAATAACTTTACGTTCTATGTTTGTCAGACTTTGCTTATTATTGTTGTAGGGTCAATGCAGTGTTCTACTATATTAACGGTTACAGAAATAACCTGTTTACAAGAAAGAACATTATGGCAATATTTTTTGTTTTATTGCAAGGGATAATATTAACTGTTACTTTCTTTTGGCAGACTGAATTTAACCAATATTAATATATATATGTTATTACAACAATATAATATTACAAAACAATATTAATATAACCATTATTAGTTCCTTATCGCACTTGTCCGGACTGCGATACTTCCCAACCCTTGTACGGACCCAGCCCAGCCCATGTCAACTCACCTACCGGCGTGAACCCCAGGACATCGACTTTCTTCTCGCCAGTTTTCAAGCCAGACTTGAACACCCAATAGTTGTAACGGCAAAAACCATCTCATACGTCACGGGAAGTTGCGTGAATACTCAACAATCGAACAGTTACAATAGCATCGCCTGAGAAGTTGGCCCATCCGATCTTCAATTATGCTGCAACAACACTTGCCAACCACTTGTTGCGAGAATGGATGCCGCTGTCGGATCACGACAGGCGCTTGTCAATGTAGTCTACTCCTGTCAAACCACACGCAGCAACTGTCCTCCGAGTTTCGTCTTCAAAGGAATAATATAATTCAACAAAATATGCATCTATGACGTATTGTGGAGTTTAGCTCGTTACCGATAATTATGGACGTAATGACCAGGAAACGTTGTCGGCAGATTTGATTGTTATTGCAGCCACAAGAAATACACCGCCTTGGTTGGCCTTCTCAAGGTGCTCGTTGAGGGTGCAGGGCAGTGTTGAAGTGGTTGTTGTTGTAAGACACCGTCTTCTCAAGGCCGTGCTCTAATGGAGTGCTCAAACTCACGTGACATAAGTACCATGACTTCCGGTGGTGGGTCTCGAACCCCGAGCTCTGCGCAAGAGTGCTCGATCTCTCCTGCCGCGGTTGCTGTGTAAGGAAAGCTAGGGGTCAAGGGTCAGGGGTCAGCTGACCACTAGGTGACCCCGGTGTGTTTCCGGTCTCAGGATATCTCGGCTGCGTAGGGCGGGGCGACCTACGTTCAAACTAACCTTGTTTTGATTGCACGAGCCACTCTCATTTACAAGGTGCTGTGATCGATCTTACAGACAGAAGTTCGACTCCCGTCCTCAGCAATCCTCACTGAAGGTTCTCTCTGAGCTTTACTCAGTCGAGTGTTGTCGTAAGGAGGGCAACATTGTAGCCTACCACATGCCGTGTTTCTACACCCAATGGTTTGATTACTCTGGTTGTCAAGAACTGGGTTCAGAATTCAGATTGAGCGCTTCACTCAATACCACAAATCTCTTTCCGGGCTTTTTACCTTTCTCGTATAAAAACATGATGCGTGGCCAAAGCAATTAGACGTGGAGAGAGAAAATGAAGTAATCGTGATATCTTTCTTCCGAACTTCCTTGACGGAGAAGATTCTGATATTGGATCGGAGCGACATGGAGGCCACAAGAATGTAAACCAAAGAAAGAAGAAGATTACTCTACTAGATAGATGGAATCAAAACCACAAAAACTCGAGCGTGCGTGAAGGAAGAATTCGTTGACATTGCGACGCGAAAGTTGTGTTCTTTTGTTCGTTTCTATTTTCTCCGAGTAGGAACGGAAGCGCAAACGATTTCCTCATTTGGAACGGAACCTCTTGCAACCAACATGTCACCGTTACAATCACTGATGACGTCGATGCACCGAAGCTAATCGAGACGGTTTACCTCGTGGGAGGGTAACATGTCACGCAGTCTCCATAGCATCTAACGATATCGAGTAGTCGCCTGAGATTTGGTCTAGCCAGCATGGGCCTGTCTGTGCTCATTGTCACGATGTAACATAGTTACGTCAGCTCTGAAGTCGCCTCGTACGACAACTAGAGCTACCGTAGATATATTTTACCCCAGTCTCAGAATGGCAAAATTTCAATCAACTTAAAGTAAGTGGGCGCTCGATTAGTTTAAACTTTAAAGCTAACGGATGAAACCACAGTCTTGAGTTCTGTTATGGTTTGAGAGGAATGTCAATCGTAAGCCTACTTTCGACCAGGACGATCTACGTGCCACTATGACTCTCTCTCTCTCTCTCTCTCTCTCTCTCTCTCTCTCTCTCTCTCTCTCTCTCTCTCTCTCTCTCTCTCTCTCTCTCTCTCTCTCTCTCTCTCTCTCTCATCTCTCTCTCTCTCTCTCTCTCTCTCTCTCTCTCTCTCTCTCTCTCTCTCTCTCTCTCTCTCTCTCTCTCTCTCTCTCTCTCTCTCTCTCTCTCTCTCTCTGTCTCTCTCTCTCTCTCCATCTCGCTCTCTCTGTTGGTGCCTGGTGGAAGATGAGGCTTATAACCCCGCCCATAATAAGGACCTCAATCAACGCTCACTAGTCGTCTCGATTGACCCATAGCGTAAAGATAGACGTAAAGCGCCACACTATCATCTCGATGGAAGTCTGTGTATCACAGTAGCGTATGAGGTCATCTCGGAGTGGCAGCCTCTCTCACTAGAATCGCTCTGCGCACCGGAAGTAAGACAGTTGAAGGTTTTACTCGCCTAGCGGAACGTTGCGCAACTACATGTATGTACTGTGTACCGAGCATGTACTCGCTAATAACAATTGCAGCGACAGGGGTGTCCAAAGACGATGATTTCTCTTACGATTGTCCACCAGTTTCCCGTAGGGCAAAATAGTGCTGGTGATTTACATCTTTCTATATTCCGCCCTTGTGGTGGTTTCTGTAAACTACATAAAGGTGATCAAGATAGGACAGAAACCATCTTTACTCTGTAACGCTTATCTAGTCTATGACACTCCTAGATGAGTTATTGGTCAACAGATGTGTCGGCTGCCATGATGGGCACTGATGGCAGCGCATTCTATCGCTGTTTGAAGAGTTTGCACAACTGCCCGCTGAATGGTCGCCAGGTTCGGGTAGCTCTGCCTGTCGTAAGGGCTGGCACAAGTGCTGGATGTGCATCAGGTTACAAGTGCCTTGGGGCGACAAGTGTTGTTGTTGTATTATGGAAACCAACAATACAGCAATAAATTATAAACACCGTGTCCTCCAGAAAGGCCATCCAATTATTCCGCTAATTTGAAAGTGAAATTCCTTCGGAATTTTCCCATTCGAATGAGCTCATGAACTCATCGGATGATATAACTAATTACCCTCAGCATAGAGGCCGAGCAACAGAACACATCAGTACTTGCGGTTGCTCTGCGACTCACGTGATCAAACCACAACACTGAACCGGGTCGAATTTTATGTACACGATTAATGTGTTCGATTATTTGTTGTTTAACGACGTACTCGATCGTTATCGTCGGCTACTTTATCGTTTCTTAGACAGAGTAGTCAATAGCAATACACTTTCTCGGGACAAAACAGGGACAGAGTCTGCATGGTGGAAAGGGACAAGTAGGGGTAGGTAAATGGTTCGATGTACACGAGTTGCGCGTGTATTGTCCTTCTTGTCCCTTGATCTGTAAGCCTATCTACCTTCAGTTGCCCTAACTGGCTTTCGTTTCGATTAGCAGTCGACATTTGTAGAGGAACCAATCGTGTTGTTGTAAATTTTAGTGTAAATTTACAACAAATATGGTAATTTCCACCATAATTGCTGATGTTAACTATTAGTGCTAAATTGTTACCAACATCAACATGAAGGTGGTTAATTCTAAATTAAGCTTAAGTTAGCATCCCTGCTTCCAGTGCAGAAGGTCCCGGGTTCAAATCCCGCTTCAGGCAGAAGTTTTTTAACTTCTAATGTGGATTCAATTCCATTACTTCTTGGCTTAGGAATAAGTAAATGGTGACTTTGGAGCCGTCCTAACAACGAAGCACTCAATAAATTCAAAGTTGTTCTGAATCGGCCTTGTTGATTTTGACATTTGTCCGCAGGTGTTCGCACTGTCCAATCACTGATACAAATGTTTCTTATTTGAAATATTGATCTTTGATTGGTTATCGCTCACTCGTCGATGGTGTTCGGAGCCTACAGGGTTGGTTTAGTCACTTTAAATTAAAGTCCCCCACTGCAAATCAGTTTCGTTACTGAGTAGGTAGACTCTAAATGTGAATTTATTATTTTTTTTGTTAAAACTATACAAACATGTTTCTCAATATCACTGTTTCAAATCGTACATCGCGTCGTGAGTGGGCTCCAACCTTGTTGTCGGTCACGTGCCCGTGACAGTCGCACGTGCGTGCCCGTAGAGGTCAGCTCACGCACTTATCTGTGGCGACGCAGATTCGCTTTCGACGCTCAAGTTAAAACCCGAACCTCGAATCGTGCCAAGTCAATCGAAGCAATGATCGGAACGTCGGTTTGTCGCTTCGAACTTGAGCATTCTTTTAAATATGGGTCAAGAATTTGATTTGATATTCGAACGTTTCTAATATAAAATATTGCAGTGACTAATAATTTGAACAACTTAAGACTTTAGTTGCCTCGCACGACAGGAAGAGCTACATCGAATCTACCACGCCCTGGGAAGGGAAACTACAAATATGAAGAAAACAATGTGTACGGAGTAACATCGTCTCCACTATGCCACTCATTACGACAGGCAGAGTCCCCCTGGTCATACTCAACTCTCGGCCGAAACAGAGAAAGCAATCGCCAAACTTTAAACAGCGGTCCAAACGTACATTTACCAAAAACTCAGGTTTATATTATTCTAATCGGTAAAATTGAAGTAATGCATGTATTTATTGTCATGCATGGATCGCCCTCTCATACGTAAGTACCTGCAATGGTATTGTGAAGAGGTTTCTCCTGGAGTAAACTGGCAGTGCGTGATTGTTTTGTGTTTCACCAAGCGCAGTCCACACGAGTACAACAATGAAGACGTTCAGTGACTTGAATGCCAGGCGAAGAGAGGAACATAGAACATACTGATGTTGTAAATATCTCCTCGAGGTAAAGGGCCTTGTAAGCAAGCACACCATATGTCATGGTACATAGAGACAAGACAGCACGAGTACAGGTTGCATGTCAGTGACTTGAATGCCAGGAACATAGAACATACTGATGTTGTAAATATCTCCTCGAGGTAAAGGGCCTTGTAAGCAAGCACACCATTATGTCATGGTACATAGAGACATGACAGCACGAGTACAGGCTGCATGTCAGTGACTTGAATGCCAGGAACATAGAACATACTGATGTTGTAAATATCTCCTCGAGGTAAAGGGCCTTGTAAGCAAGCACACCATTATGTCATGGTACATAGAGACATGACAGCACGAGTACAGGTTGCATGTCAGTGACTTGAATGCCAGGAACATAGAACATACTGATGTTGTAAATATCTCCTCGAGGTAAAGGGCCTTGTAAGCAAGCACACCATTATGTCATGGTACATAGAGACATGACAGCACGAGTACAGGCTGCATGTCAGTGACTTGAATGCCAGGAACATAGAACATACTGATGTTGTAAATATCTCCTCGAGGTAAAGGGCCTTGTAAGCAAGCACACCATTATGTCATGGTACATAGAGACATGACAGCAGCTGAATCCCTCGAGATACGATGTCGTGCGTTTGCCAAGGATGTTGGACATGTAAACAACCTTCCTTCAACGCTGATTGAAACTCAACGATGCTCTTATTACATATTCGTTGGGTCGAAGTAGATGTCTCACGACAGGCAGAGCTACGTGAGAGTTAATCTACAAACGGGGGAGGAGCTTGGAGTATCGGTCACTGCCTGGCTTCAGTCTCTACCACTTTTGTGTGGATCATCAATGATGATTCTCTTCCACGCTCGGGTTTCACTTCGTAGGCCTCACTTATCGCAATATGTTTGCCTCTGTAGTCTGTACGTACAGCATAGAGCACGCAACACACAATGGAAATGTTTTTAAAAAGCAGCGAGCACAAACAGCCAATCACTCCGATCTGCATAAAACATTATTAACAGTAGCGATAAGGTATCGTGAGGTTGGTCACGATTGTTGATACTATCGTGCTGGTTGGGTTGGTACTCCTGACGCGGTCTGCTGATCAACAGATGCATTCTGAGAGCATATCCTGAGCACATTCCTCGTCCAAGTTATCCTGAGATAGCGCCACTGAGCATTGGTAAATGAGTATGACGACTACGGGACAAGTCATGAGGAAGTTCACACGGGCAATCAAACAATGAGCATTGATTGGTTGCGACGCGGGCTAACCAACACACCTGTGAGCTCATCTCGTTGCTCAACCACGTGGAGTATCCTCATTACGTCACGCCATGTGACGTCATTGACGGTCAGCAATGAAGGATTATCAGTGAATGATAATGAAAGGGGATGGATCACGCCTATGCCGGACAGAGCCAGCCACAGGCGACTCGAGACAGCTTGTGAAGCGGGCATTGGTGTGACTCAGCAAGCCCGCTTCACTGAAAGTGCGAGAGGTCGATTGTCGAAGCGTCGTCACCGCGCTCAGGTTCGATAATCGCGGAAGAGACCTTCGAGTGAAGTCACAAACCTCAAGGATCGATACGACAATGTTGGTGCATGGCCTTGACAAGGCGAGAGTCACAGCCCTTGAACGTGCAGACACTTGGCGGGGTGACCGGGGCACGCAACAGAGGCCTTGACTTATTCTGCAGGGATCGAGTCCCGGGTCGGCTCTTTTAATCTTCTTTAATTTTATTTCAATACGGTACCTACCAACTGGCATATAATAAAATGTAATAAATACTCCACCGAAGCTGGTTTACAAAATATAGAAGTATCGATCAAACGACTGCGGTTGGATATATTCTGCGGAAGCGTTTTTGTAACTTTTCTCTCTATAGCAGTAATTTATCTATCATCCGTAATTGTTTAAATCACGCAAATACCAATCTGGTATTAATTCAATAGAATACCTGTTTGTCTTGTGAATGTGTAGCTTGCTTTATCTCGCCCACTCCCAGGCACACTTGTAAATCCATGCCCTGGTAAATAATAAAGTTGATGTTGATGTATTTGCCTCTGATCGGTTTAGATATTGTCTGCTAATAAATCAACAGCTAGATAATTGTTGTGAATGGTTTGCAACAACAAACATCGAAGGTTGTGAGAGTTACTCTCGATTGTTTTGAGCGCGTGTTTGCTCTGCTCATTATTTTACGACAACCGAACTTGGTTTTGTTCGATGCGATGCGCGGGTGGATGTTTGAGGTAGATAAACAAGGCGTGACCGCCCGCCTACCTCTCACTTGGAAAGTGTATATCACTCTATGGATTATGCCTGCATGCATTTATGTACAACTGCACAACACGCATTGAATGCATTTCGTGATCCTTGTCAGAGAGGCTTTGTCGACCACTCTCCAAATCACGAACATTGTGGTTTCACTCTACTAATATGTTCCGTATATTTGTCATGTTTTGTGATAGAAATATTGGCTAGTTCAATTACATTTAGAATGTTCAAGTCAAGTTGCATTGAAATCAAGGACAGTATGGAATGATTACGGCCTGTATTGATAATGAAAGAAAACTATACTTATTCTCAATTGATTATTTTTATCCTTGAACTCAAGAAAACTTCCAAAACATAGAATGACAAATAGTGTTTAGAAGGAGCAAATTACAGGAAAGGTTATGGGAAAGTTCAATCAAATTCTACTGTGAGGTTGGACATATTATATTGACGTATGTAGGCACTCAGGGGAGGGGAGAGAGTACTCATGTTATCAAGGATATGTGATGCAACAGTTGCTTGCGGACAATAACAACACAGAGCTGCTTCGAACCAATCCACTGGTTGTATCAGTTACACCACGTATCATGTCCCGAGAAATCAAAGAACGTAAAATTAAAATATAAAATTTAGATGATACGACTATCCATGCACTACGAAATAAGAAATTGACGAAACAAAATATACCATCCATCAGCCACTCAATATGCATAATAATTATAGTGGCCAGTGTAAAATATAACATTTCATTGGATAGCAAGTCAAGATTCTCCCCTAAGAGTTCTGCGTTCACTGTAATGAATGTTTCTGATTGGCCGTGAGGTAATTACAGGTACTGTGAGCTACTGTCGGACGTCCTCGGATGCAGGGAACTCAATGGTACGGGGTTCGAGACCCGGGCTCTTGTTACAACACTTCATAGAACTCCCTCTTGGCTACTGTGGCCAAGTGTTCAAGCAGTAGAGGCGTTGCCAACTACATTCTACATTCTACCAAAACACTATCACATTTACAATTCATTATTCATGTATATTGTATAGAATGGGGCGTCGGTTGTCACTATCGCTGTACATAGCGACTGTAATGCACGGATATCAGAACAAGAAGGCGGACAAAACATGATAACATATGAATACGTTGTTGATTAAGATAAAAGTCAAAAGTATAGACAATGAATGACCCCATGTCCCGGGTTAATGCGCCTGCAGACGTGTACTGTGTTCTGATTGGTTGGATGGGCTGTATATCCGGCCTGGCTACCATTGTTGTCTTGTTCTATAAGCTCAACTGTGAAAGACCACACGACTCAACCCCTTTGACGGGTCTTACGGCAGCCAGAGCTAGCGATCAGTTGGGGCAAGTGGGAGGACAAAGTGAACGGGATATTTGGGAGAAGGAGGCACGACTAGCTGAGTCACCGTATGGGCGAACTCTACATCAGGCACAGACGGGGATGAATATATTGGGGGAATGTGAGAACATGACAAAAAAACACCTGTCAGTTAATACATTAATAATTAATCATAAAATATAAATAAATGGAACAAACTTTTTTCAAACTCAAGTTACGAAGTTGCATTAATTATTTGTTTCACTGTTTACCGACTCGGAACAGCGTCGCTACTGCTTGGTTTGAACACAGGTTACATTTCCGCCTGCGTTCATATTTGTTGAATTAAACAAACATGTTTTAATTGCACAATTCCTTGACTCCATGAATGAGAGAATTATTCTGTCTTATACAAGTTCGGATGTTTTCATGTTGTTATTAATTGGCGGCCCATAATTACAAGTATTTTTACAACCTTAGCTCCAACATTTCAAGGAAAGTGGTAAAATAAGACAATGGATATGGAACCGCTTGGATGCTGTCGTGACTTCCTCAGGCGAGTGTTGCGGGGGGGGGGGACCTGTCGTAGGGGACATGTAGTAGGTAACCACCTGGTTTCAGTGGATCGGTGGCCCACAAACAACAACACTGGCAACCACAGGCCTTTGCGGTCTTGTCCGAAAACAAAAGGAGACTTTCTTCACCTCTTACGACAGGCAGAGCTATGCAGTGTGTTAGTACAACATATTAACACGAGGATCCCTTTAGAGGTATTTTAGCCACATTTCTCGCTATCTTCCCATCCACTGTCTTGTCATTCCAATCTGTCAGTCCACGCGCGTCTCGATCTTCTGGCTTGGCACGCGGCAACAACGAGGAGTATAGAGACGTCGTTAGCTCATTAGTTTAGTTGTAGGCAGGGCCAGCCTAAATCCTTCGTATTGTTTCTTTCAAGGTGGATTCAATTGGCTGAGAATCTTTCATAATTGGAAACAAAGTCGCCACCGATTCTTAGCGTAATTAAAACCTATATGTGAGAATCTATTAGATAACAGGGAAGGGAACACATACATGCCCATGGGCGGAGGCCAGCGGAAGTGCATCCATCGACGACCGCTCGATCATGCTGTGGGAACGAGATGAAGGTTTGAAAGGCTGTGGCTCACACGCGAGAAGGCGGTGTTTAGCGCTCGTACGACGGGCAGAGCGGACCTCATTCTGGTTATCTCTTATGGTGAGGGCGACTCTAGAACTAACGGGGAAAATGTGATGACGAGAAAAACAATAAAAGAAAGCCATTAACGGCACGTAGCCTACTCCTATCAACGAGGTTCGTGGAGTAACATCAAGGTGTATTGGTTGGCTGGTCATCCGCTGTGAGTTACAGTTGTAAGTTGTGTTGTAACCAGTGGAGCGAACAACAGGGACAGCGAATTACTGTGAATCTACAGTTTCCAGTTTGATTTCATCTTTGCGGTTTCAATGAGGACATGAGATCGTCTCGTACGACAGGCAGAGCTGTCTCGGGAGACAAATACACACTTCACTCATACGAACTAAGCTGCCTCCCAAGCTACGGAACGGTCAATCGTCCAGGGATCCTTCACTAAGTGACGGCTCTGACTTGAGTCCTAAGTGTCTGTAGTGTGTACGTCTTGGAGTAGTAGGGATCCTCACATGGGATGACGTCACACGGCCACATGACACCCTCTCATTGGTTGCAAACGGCAGCCGTGATGACGTCATAGTACGAGCCCACTAACATAAGTAGCCCCTATTTGCTCTAGTAGTTCAATTAAAATCGAGAAGGATTTTCGATTTTTCCCAAAAACGAATTTCGCAACACCGTGCAACAAGTATGTCGTCTAATAGAAGTGTTGTTTGTGTTGCAGAGCGATCCAAGATGGCGGTGACAAGATGGCGACGGAGCTCAGACCGTGTAGAGCCAATGGCTGAAGAGTCGCGCATCTCACACAGCCAGCTGGAGAGCGAGATCTCTGAGAACGAGGGAATGCTGCTCAGAACGTCTGAGCACCACCTTGCTGGGACGAGGCGGCGCTACGGGGGGCCTCACTACGGGGCCTACAGGGGCGACGCCAGGAGGTAAGCACTTTGCAGTAGGGGGACAAGCACCACTAGCTATGGGGGCCCCACTACGGGGCCTACAGGGGCGACTCCAGGAGGTAAGCACTTTACAGTAGGGGGGACAAGCAACACTAGCTATGGGGGGCCCCACTACGGGGCCTACAGAGGCGACTCCAGGAGGTAAGCACTTTACAGTAGGGGGGACAATGAGTTTATCGGCACTAAATGTAAAGCACTTACCTATTTTATTCCTAGTAGTTGTAAACCCAACCTCTTCTATTAATTTCATACTTATATCACTCTAAATTCTTTCTGCCTTCGGGCCATTTCATTCTTTTTCCAAACGTCCTGCCTTCAGCAACAAAACCATCACATCTGTATTCTTATCATACTTCTCTTAAGGACACTGTCCGGTCGAGATGATTGTCAAGCAAAAGGAAACTGTACCTTATTGCCACCATCCAAAGCTCCAAAGCTATAGGTAGCAAGGTAATTAAAAAGAAAACGATTTGACTTATTAGGTGGGATTTCTTTGCATGAAATTATGCATAACTTGCAACGTTCCTATCGATGCACAGCGACCCAATGAGAGTGTGAGAGAGAGAGAGAGAGAGACCATTACGGATGAAAGTGGCTACTGGGTAATGGTAATTAGCCTTAAGGAAACCATGACAGTTTAGTTCCGTCCTAGATCATTGAGTAATTTTCTGATTATTGTTTATTATTGCAGGCACGCCATCCTCAGTCAGACAGCTCCAAACACAACAACAACCACAACAACAACCACTACTGCCACAACCACAACAACAGCAACTACAAATACAACAACGACTCCTCCCCCTACTACCTCTACAACAATCCCTACAACCACGTCTCCACCTCTAACGACAACTCCCCCTGCCGCAACAAGTAGTACGACCACCCCCTTCCCCCTTATCACCAACAACCCCCCTCCCAACACCATGTCAGAGACGATGGACTCGTACTTCCGCCCCATCGACTTGAACGTCCCCCGGGACCATTTGCGTCCCTTCCAGGAGTTCGGCAAGAAGCTGAGTCGCGGCTACGCCCCCTCGACCACGACCATCAACACCAACACGCTCGAGGTGACGACCAAGAGGCATCGCGACAACCTTGGTTCGAACCTCGACGGTCGTTCTAACCTCGAGGACGAGTTCGACGAGGATATGGATGTCGGCTTCAGCAAACCCTTCACCGAGCTGAACAAGGCGTCGCGACGCCACCACATTATGGTGATCGAGCCCGGCGCTCGGCGGTCGAGCGTCGCGGCGCCTCAGTTGGCCACGACGCTCGCGCCCCTCGTTGCCAAGGAGACGACGAGCTTCGTGTTGCTGCCCCGACGAAGAGGTTTGGTCTACGGCGCGAAGAAGAACGTCACCACCACGAAACATCCGACCGCGACAGAGGAAGCCAAGGACAAAGCGGTGTCGCGACGCTTGGACGACACGGAGTTGTTAGAGAACTACTCGAAGGGTCCGAGACTGCCGACAGCAAGTGTTCACGCGGGGAGTCAGTCCAGCGATCAACAGGTAGAGAATACGATCATGAAGCACGTGCGTGGTAACGTGACGTACAAGAGTCAGTTGCTCAAGAGCTCGAGGACGCCGAAGACGCTGTTGCAATACCCGCCGGGCGTCGTCGCGATAGCCCTCAAGCAGCCCTCCAACAAGACGACGTTGCAGAGTCCGGAGGGTGAGAACTTGACGAGTAAGATCCTGTCGACGGCTGTCGTGACGTCAATCTCCGTCCTGGGCGAATGGACGCCGATGATTCCCTTCCTGGAGACCGACGCCGGCCAGGGGGGCGTCGAGAATACGACCAACACGGCGCTCGACGTCGCGACGCCTCCCAACGCCACCACTCCGGCCCCGTCGATAACCACAACGCCTACTCTTACCGACTTTAATACCTCGACATCGACAAACGACAGCGAGATACCTGCGATACAAACCAAAGAGTCCATGCGTGTGTCATACTCGAGAAACGTTCCAAAAACTCCCATTTCAAATTCGACGAGTCTGTTTTTAAGTCCGAACCAATCCGCCGTTCTACTTGAAATGATCAAAAACCTAACAAGTGTTCAACTGACAACGGAGGGTGTGTGGTTGACGGGGACAAATAGGTCAGACGTTGTGAACGAGACGAGCATTAATCCAGGGGGTTTCGTTGGGATTCAAAAACTCGACAACAGTTCAGAAGTGGGGGGCGCTCGAGACAAGGAAGAGCCGAAGACGACGCAAACAAGTGTGGTTGATAACGAGCGGTCAACTCTACGAGATCTAAATGCGAGAGAAAGTAAAAACACGAGATTAAATGGAAAGGAAGAAACCAACACCAAAGAAGAAGACGCAAACATAGACTCAAAGACTGAAGCGCCTCGGATCCAGGACACTGTGACGTCACTGGCGCCTGACTACGAGACGACCACGGTTGTCAACACAGAAACTTCGCCCACGAGTCCGGCGATCCAAAGAAAGCACGATGTAGCCGAGCCGGTTACCTCGCAACTACCTGTCAATGCAACAAGTGCCGCTATCGACGCGTCCACGCAGGTAGTTAACGCCACAAGTGCATCGGTGACCACTCCCTCGGTAACCACTCCCTCGGTAACCACTCCCTCGGTAACCACTCCCTCGGTAACCACTCCCTCGGTGACCACTCTCTCGGTGACCACTCCCTCGGTAACAGCTCCCTCGGTGACCACTCCCTCGGTGACAACTCCCTCGGTAACCACTCCCTCGGTGACCACTCCCTCGGTGACCACTCCCTCGGTGACCACGATCACTCCCAACACAGCGACACTCATCGAAGAAGAAAGCTCCGAGCCTCCAACCCCGACAACCCCAACTACGACAACCCCCACGACACCGATGCCACCCCGCGTCGTTCGGATCGGCGAGAGAGACAAGACGAGGGTAAGTAGAGAGAGAGAGCGCGAGAGGGGGGGGGGAGCTAGACAGAGACAGGGATATAAGTATATAAAGAGGTTACTGAGGAGGCCCCCATACCACTAATGACGGCCCCGTGGTTTCAGGTCATCTACCACACGGAAGAGGAGGAAGTATCCAGCAAGCCGGGCCAGGAGGGAACACCGGACAACGACGTAGCCAGCTACATCCTGGGGACATTCGGGCTCATTCCCATCGCCATCGCAGTCCTACTAAGCGTCAAGTACTGCATATCTAGGCGGAAGAAGGTGAGTTCTTACCTCTCCATGCACAATAGTTGTAGCTAACGACCATAAAGTAGCATCATGGTCACATCAGAGTACAGCTCACGTCCTGTGTAGCTCCACATCTTGATGCTGTCGTGACGTCATCGGCCAGGACTCTGTTCGGTAGCCAATCACGTTATCAACGTAGAATCCCTAACACCAGCCATTGAATATTTACACACAAAAGACTTCCAACAATGAATGTGGGAATGTATCATGTTTGCTGCTTTCCGGTGTTCACATTATCCAGTACAAAACCAAGGTATTCGCGGTACTGGAGTCAAGGTCCTGTAACATGTTACTCGTGTATCGTTATATTGAGGAGCAACAGGTCAGAAGTTTTAGCTTACAAGTTTTATGTCGTGTTTGACAGTGTTCTTGTATGCTCTCCCCCCCCCCCCCCCCCCCTCCACAGTCATTATCAACACCATTATTCTACGATGCTTAAGTACACAAGTATGAGGTGGAGGCTTAAGTATACCCACTTTTGTCTCGTTTACTCTAATATCTTAGATTATATTATAATTTAAAATATTATTATCTTTCATAAGTCAAACTTCAAAACAGTAGGCAACAAAAAAATAATGTATGAATGTGTATAGTAGGGTCCAGAGAGGACTCGGCTATGCTAGGACTACTTAGGTAGAAGCTAAGTGAAGAAACAAAGTGAGTGAAGCTTGGAACCTGCTAATGGCCACGTGGTTTTCAGATATGGGAGAGCGAGAAGTCACCTTTGACCTTCGTCACAACGAACGAGTGGGAGTTTCCGAGGTCAAAGCTTCGACTTCAGACGGTTCTCGGCCAGGGAAACTTTGGACAGGTGAGTTTATAAACCACGTGACTGTTGCATTCCACAGGTTGTGATGATACTCCTTATGATTATGTTATGGTTTTGCTTGCAAGAAGTTAACTGTACCATAAAAGTCCCGAAAGACAACGTCATTAAAATAAATTTCCAAGTGTAAACCAGTTTTACATTCACAATGTCCGTTCACATCAATGAAACAATACCAAAACAGAAACTACCTTTAAATTTTCAGTCAAAATTAGGAAGACAGACTAAGGTAAAACCACATGCTGCAATTTACAACGTGGTCAAGTTGATACACCGTGATTAACTGTCATTGGTTTTCCAGAGATGTGTACAGTTGACAACATTTGCAGATGATATGCCGGTCAGTCAAAGATGGCGGCAGCGCACAGCCAGCTAACAGTCTCATGTGTTGTAGGTTTACAAGGCGGAGGCTGACGATATCCTGGGGGAGAGAGCGACGCGACTAGTGGCGGTAAAGACAATCAAAGATGGCGGCAGCGCGCAGCCAGCTAACAGTCTCATGTGTTGTAGGTTTACAAGGCGGAGGCTGACGATATCCTGGGGGAGAGAGCGACGCGACTAGTGGCGGTAAAGACAATCAAAGATGGCGGCAGCGCGCAAGAGAAGGAGGATCTTATGAGAGAGCTGGCGATACTCAAGCAGATTGGGGCTCACTCGAATGTGGTTACGCTACTAGGCTGCTGCACAGAGAAGGGTGGGTACTATGTTTACAGAACATCTGCATTACTCTATCACGGTACCTCTACCTTGATGTATACTTGACACAACTACATGCATCATTCAAACAGGCAAGGAGAATAATAGGTCTAGATCTCTCTCAACGTCTTACAGCATGTGTCTTTTTAGCCGGTACAATAAACTAATGATAATTATATCCCATTTATATCTGACCAATAATAAAAATAATAAAAGATAATGACATCCAACGAAATCAAGTGTATTGCCAATTGTAAAGTGGACCATTTCTTCAGTTAGGGCTGAATTAATAGTCGTATGTCGCAAAACAATGATTATAGTCTGAATTACTTGTTGCGGCAATCAACAGGTGTGCGCGATACAAACGAGGCATGAGCTGTCGTTCGTTGGATCACCAGTAATTACCTTGGTGAATTAAAAACACATCAATCCATAACAAACACACAACCCAAATACTTGAACTTCCATACAAGGAGACAAATACACTACTGAAATATCTCGCCATCATTTTTAAAACATAATCAATACCATCATCATCATCGTCATCGTCAACGTCATCATCGTCATCGCCATCGTCACATCGTCATCATTATAATCACCATCATCATCATCATCATCGCCATCGTCATCATCATCATCACCATCATCATCATAAATTCTCGCCTACAAATATTTATTATAAATAATAATTCAATTATTATAGATATCAATTCTTAATCCAATGCACTTTTCTATTTTGACTTCATACATTGCTATTTTTCTTTTACAGCTGCTCTTCTAAATCAGTTTTTTTAAATTGTTGATGCAGTGCATAGCATTTAACAAATTAAAATACTTTCTAAAAAACACTTGAATAAATGTATTTTGTATACGAAAGATGTTACAGTCAGTCGAAACGCAATGTAACCGTGTTTTAACTAATCTGGTGTCCGCAGAGCCGAACTACTTGATCCTGGAGTACGT
Organism: Isoperla grammatica; assembly: GCA_945910005.1. Taxonomy (NCBI): domain Eukaryota; kingdom Metazoa; phylum Arthropoda; class Insecta; order Plecoptera; family Perlodidae; genus Isoperla; species Isoperla grammatica. Next base: position 267,618 of record OX246748.1, read on the forward strand.
CATGTACGGGAAGCTCCTGTCCTTCCTGCGGGACAACCGAACCAGGCGACAGTATTACAACTTCTCAGAGGAAACAGCCGAGCTGACGGCCAAGGATCTCACGTCATTCGCCTACTGTGTGGCGAGGGGGATGGAGTACCTCACATCCAAGGGGGTAAGCTACGCTAGGGGTGGCGAGGGGGATGGAGTACCTCACATCCAAGGGGGTAAGCTACGCTAGGGGTGGCGAGGGGTATGGAGTACCTCACATCCAAGGGGGTAAGCTACGCTAGGGGTGGCGAGGGGGATGGAGTACCTCACATCTAAGGGGGTAAGCTACGCTAGGGGTGGCGAGGGGGATGGAGTACCTCACATCCAAGGGGGTAAGCTACGCTAGGGGTGGCGAGGGGGATGGAGTACCTCACATCTAAGGGGGTAAGCTACGCTAGGGGTGGCGAGGGGGATGGAGTACCTCACATCCAAGGGGGTAAGCTACGCTAGGGGTGGGAAGGGGGGTGGATTACCTCACATCCAAGGGGGTAAGCTACGCTAGGGGTGGCGAGGGGGGTGGAGTGAGTACCTCACATCCAAGGGGGTAAGCTACGCTAGGGGTGGCGAGGGGGATGGAGTACCTCACATCCAAGGGGGTAAGCTACGCTAGGGGTGGCGAGGGGGATGGAGTACCTCACATCCAAGGGGGTAAGCTACGCTAGGGGTGGCGAGGGGGATGGAGTACCTCACATCCAAGGGGGTAAGCTACGCTAGGGGTGGCGAGGGGTATGGAGTACCTCACATCCAAGGGGGTAAGCTACGCTAGGGGTGGGAAGGGGGGTGGATTACCTCACATCCAAGGGGGTAAGCTACGCTAGGGGTGGCGAGGGGGGTGGAGTGAGTACCTCACATCCAAGGGGGTAAGCTACGCTAGGGGTGGCGAGGGGGATGGAGTACCTCACATCCAAGGGGGTAAGCTACGCTAGGGGTGGCGAGGGGGATGGAGTACCTCACATCCAAGGGGGTAAGCTACGCTAGGGGTGGCGAGGGGGGTGGAGTACCTCACATCCAAGGGGGTAAGCTATGCTAGGGGAGGCGAGGGGTATGGAGTACCTCACATCCAAGGGGGTAAGCTATGCTAGGGGAGGCGAGGGGGATGGAGTACCTCACATCCAAGGGGGTAAGCTACGCTAGGGGTGGCGAGGGGGATGGAGTACCTCACATCCAAGGGGGTAAGCTACGCTAGGGGTGGCGAGGGGGGTGGAGTACCTCACATCCAAGGGGGTAAGCTACGCTAGGGGTGGCGAGGGGGATGGAGTACCTCACATCCAAGGGGGTAAGCTACGCTAGGGGTGGCGAGGGGGATGGAGTACCTCACATCCAAGGGGGTAAGCTACGCTAGGGGTGGCGAGGGGGGTGGAGTACCTCACATCCAAGGGGGTAAGCTACGCTAGGGGTGGGAAGGGGGGTGGATTACCTCACATCCAAGGGGGTAAGCTACGCTAGGGGTGGCGAGGGGGGTGGAGTGAGTACCTCACATCCAAGGGGGTAAGCTATGCTAGGGGTGGCGAGGGGGGTGGAGTGAGTACCTCACATCCAAGGGGGTAAGCTACGCTAGGGGTGGGAAGGGGGGTGGAGTACCTCACATCCAAGGGGGTAAGCTACGCTAGGGGTGGCGAGGGGGGTGGAGTGAGTACCTCACATCCAAGGGGGTAAGCTACGCTAGGGGTGGCGAGGGGGATGGAGTACTAAGCTTGGCCAACTACCTAGACGCTAGGGGTGGATCCTCCATATCCGCAAGTATATTCTGGTGAGGAGAAAGTAAATTGTTACCAGGCTCGACATAAACCCGCTGATAATAACTCAATACATTCACAGCCTGTGTCGTATGTCAGTGGTAATAGATCTAAAGCACAACATTGTCAGTGAATGAAGACCCGTTCCACACTAATGAACCTAATGTAGAGGACCGTGATAATATGCCACCGTGCCACGGATGAGTGGGTGGCAAGACACCTCGTGAAACGGTCTATTGCCACTAGTTTTTATCTCCCCGTTAGGATTAGACGTGTTCTTATAGCAACCTGCTCGGTAGTGCATCTAAGCCTTCAGTCATTATCTAACGGCAATTAGTATTTTGTAATCGATGACGTTTCATTAAATAACGCATAATCTGTTCTTCACTGATACAACACATTTTAATTATGAAGTTAACAAAATAAAGCGTTGTACTCGAATAACCAGTTGGTAAATTGCCTCCAAATATTAAGATAAAAATATAGGGTCTCAGTGTTATGGGCCGTTTACATAAATGACTAGTGATTATTGACTAACCCCCGTGTCTAATGGCGTATTCGATTGGCACGCACCGAGTGCGCACTCAACTAGTGCAATGACGTCATTGCACTACACGAGTTCTGTGAAAGTGCAATTCCCAACTGAACAGCATGGTTGGTAGGATTGGCACGAAACTCAAATCTCGTTTTCGTAGTGTGGTATCCCTTCGCTATATCTGTATATGTAGTATGTGTGTTTTAGCGCCAAAAACACCATGAGTGCCCTTGAAATGTCAGAAGCTTTTATTCAAAAGGTTTTAGAAATTGAAACAGAAAATGATAATATGTTACTGTGTGACATAGCCTACATACGGTGGCATTTTATCTTGTAGGCTAGGACTAGCCCAGGGCTGAGTTGGCTAGACAAAATCTTGGTTATGTAGGGGCCCTACACCTAGACCTAGGCCACCTAGGCTTAGGAAAAGCTTGGTTATGTAGGCCTAGCCCTAGGCCCAGACCTTGGCCTAGGCCTACTTGTCACCAGTATTAATGTATATAGGCCTACCTCCAGTCATAATAAAACAATAATATGTGGCATTAGTAGATTTAATGCAACACATTCCACTTTATAAAATAATAAAGGTCTGTTAAATGCATGCGCCAGAGTTGATTTGAGGTTAGGATACCGGTAAACTAGATACTTCCTCATCGGAATATTGATTGACAACGTTTGTTATAAATCCTGATATTTTAGGAGTCTTCTCATTTTTTAAATACTCAAACAAGAGTAGTTCATCTTCGTCGCTACTCTCCGAAGACTAAAAGCTCCACTAGAGCCAAACGCTTTCGCGCGTCCATGTTTTCAAAATGACACTGCACTGCGGTCTGAAGCCAGTGCACTGTAGTGCAACACTTTTCTAGTGCACACTCCCAATCGAATACGAAAAGTCGCACTGAGTGCGCACGGACATTCCCAATCGAATACGCGAGTCGCACTCAGTGCGCACTGAGTGCATGAAAGTGCAGCCAATCGAATACGCTATAAGCAACAGACTTCTTTCATTGGCTGGGAGGGAGAATACTGCGCTCTGATTGGCTGTGACTAAGATTTGTCTTGACTTGACTAAGGAATTGAAATATGTTCAATACTTGACTAAGGAATTAAAATATGTTCAATTCCCTAGTTAAGTCAAGACAAATCTTAGTCACAGCCAATCAGAGCGCAGTATTCTCCCTCCCAGCCAATGAAAGAAGTCTGTGGCTTGACACGGGGGTTAGTCAATAATCACTAGTCATTTATGTAAACGGCCCATTAAGCTCTGAAGGCATAGCTAAAAATGGCAAACAAAATACCAATATAATTTCCTAATGTCTCTAGTTCCCAGCACCTTCTTGAAGCCGACTGCGGCGTTAGACTGGGGGGTGTCTGACATGTGGCGCTTTAGCGGACACCGCAAGCAACTCTCTTGTCCGCTCTGATGGGTCTATCTACATCGATCCCACGCACCATTGACTCAGTGTGACCAACTCGTTCTTCCGACGCCCGATTACCAAAGCTATGTCACAAAAACCAAACAATGTCTTTCATTAAAGGACACGATTAGATTAGTCCGTCTATTACGACAGACGGCCGCCTCTTAATTACGACCTAGATTTTAGGGCGTAAAAACAAACAGGCGATTTGCATATTGTTACATTGTGACAAGTTTTGCATCACATCACTCGCTTTCCTATAGAGTTCAACAGCTGACTCCGCGATCCCTGCATGAACAGCACAGTAGTTTTGATGGCTCATCCATCTCTCACAGGTGTCGAGATTGGATGAATGGAAGCAGCACTGTTTAACGACGTGTGGTCGTCTGGTCCCGTTGACACGAGCAAGCCGGGGTCAAACTGGGGAGAAACTTGGAGAAGTGAGACGAGGAGGAAGAGGGTTCCCAGGGGAACAATGTAGCGCACAAGGACTCCCCGGCCCCATCGAGACACCGACATGTTGGGACCAGGGAGGGGATTCAATTCCATCACTTCTTGTCTTGAGAATAAGTAAACGGTGACTTTGGAGCCGTCCTAGCAACGAAGCACTCAATAAATTCAAAGTTGTTCTGAATTCGGCCTTGTTGATTCTGGCATTTGTCCGCAGGTGTTCGCACTGTCCAATCACTGATTCATATGTTTTGTATTTGAAATATCGATCTTTGATTGGTTATCGCTCACTCGTCGATGGTGTTCGAAGCCTACAGGGTTGGTTTATAGTCACTTTAAATTAAAGTCCCCCACTGCAAATCAGTTTAGTTACTGAGTGGGTAGACTCTAAATGTGAATTTATTTATTTTTATTTATTTATCGATGTAGGGGAGCGAGGAGAATATCTCCTCTACGCTGGGCCTATTCTACAAGAGGACATAAACGGGAGCGCAGCTAGTGTGTAGTTCGGAACAGTATTAGATTGAACATGATGACATAAATGGTTGTTTTGTGTTGTGCAGATAATCCACCGCGATCTGGCGGCCAGGAACATACTGGTCGATCACAACAAGATCTGTAAGGTGGCCGACTTCGGGATGTCTCGTTCTGTGGCCGAGCCAGGAGAGATCTACGAACAGACCCGGCCCAAGGTAAGACCCATGTCTGTCTTAGATCACATGGAAGGAGGTAGACTCAACGCATGGGTGCTGAGCCATAGAGCACAATGAAACCCTGGTAGAATCGGACTTCTAGATACACAAACCAGAGATTTACATAAGTTTAGAAATATTTATAAATGCAATTTACGCTGCATAATTCGAAAACTGGTTAATGATTTGGAGGGGTCAAAAAGTGGTTTGAATGGAAATAAAAATTTGTTTCATGACAGCAAACTTGACAATGATGAAGTGGGAACGACAGTGGTCGTGCGTTTGTTTCCTTGTTTCGAAGCGGGTTGATTGTGTAGCTGTATAAGTGACGTCACGTTTTAATATGTGTCACGTGTGTTTTCAGGGTGCGCTGCCCATTCGATGGATGGCGCCAGAGTCGTTACTCTACCGGGTCTTCACTCACAAGTCTGACGTCTGGGCCTTCGGGATCCTCATGTGGGAGATCGTTACTCTAGGTCAGTTCAAACAAGTGGTTGCCAGGTCAATCAACAGGTGTCGCGCAGTGTTCTGACTCGGTCACTGTCTTTGCGGTGGCTTCTGGCGAATATCTTTTACCGTAGATGGGTAACGGACTATGCTTTGCTAACGATAATATTCCTGTATTTTCAGTCCAACAGGTTGCTTCTGTTTTGTAGAAAATCCACTTTACCACATTCTTGCTATGTACACAATTTAATTGGTTGAAGAGCAGCATTAGGAAAAGTCGCGGTTGTCCTAAGGAAAAAGAATTCCACTGATAGTCTTGATCTTTGGGCAAAACAGGAACTATAACTCTTTGATAAACCTTTATCCTCGTTTACTGGCCAGCTACCATGACGTCGTCTGCAACTATACGTTACATTACTTGGAGCTCCATAAGAACAAATCAAACCATCCATTACCGATGTTCATTTGTTTTTCCAGGTGGATGTCAGTTGCTCGATTGGTTTCAATCAGGTCTCCATTATTTTCTCTCTTCTGACAGTATTTTCAGTTCTACATGTCCATTGCAATGCATGTATGCTGGCTTATATGTTGCATACAACAACCCCACCTGTTGCAGGCTCGACACCCTACCAGAACATGAGCGCGCGCGAGGTGATCAAGCAGGTTCGCGACGGCTACCGCTTGGAGCGCCCCGATCACTGTCGGCCAGAGCTTTACCGCGTGGCCGCTAGGTGTTGGTCGCACGACCCCTCCAAGCGACCGACCTTCGGCGAGGTCAAGCTGGAGCTGGCTGATTTGCTCGAGCAGGGGGAACCCCAGACCTACGTCGACCTCGACAGCTACATCGAGTCTATAGCGGGCAGTAACACTCGTACTACCACACACGTCGTCAACCTCTAGACCTATCGATGTGTTATCGTATCGATCCTAGCCCCAGACATACGTCGACCTCGACAGCTACATCGAGTCCATAGCGGGCACACACGTCGTCAACCTCTAGACCTATCGATGTGTTATCGTATCGATCCTAGCCCCAGACCTACGTCGACCTCGACAGCTACATCGAGTCCATAGCGGGCAGTAACACACGCACTACGACACACGTCGTCAACCTCTAGACCTATCGATGTGTTATCGTATCGATCCTAGCCCCAGACCTACGTCGACCTCGACAGCTACATCGAGTCTATAGCGGGCAGTAACACGCGCACAACCACACACGTCGTCAACCTCTAGACCTATCGATGTGTTATCGTATCGATCCTAGCCCCAGACCTACGTCGACCTCGACAGCTACATCGAGTCCATAGCGGGCACACACGTCGTCAACCTCTAGACCTATCGATGTGTTATCGTATCGATCCTAGCCCCAGACCTACGTCGACCTCGACAGCTACATCGAGTCCATAGCCGGCAGTAACACACGCACTACGACACACGTCGTCAACCTCTAGACCTATCGATGTGTTATCGTATCGATCCTAGCCCAGACCTACGTCGACCTCGACAGCTACATCGAGTCCATAGCGGGCAGTAACACTCGCACTACGACACACGTCGTCAACCTCTAGACCTATCGATGTGTTATCGTATCGATCCTAGCCCCAGACCTACGTCGACCTCGACAGCTACATCGAGTCCATAGCGGGCAGTAACACACACGTCGTCAACCTCTAGACCTATCGATGTGTTATCATATCGATCCTAGCCCCAGACCTACGTCGACCTCGACAGCTACATCGAGTGCACACACGTAGTCAACCTCTAGACCTATCGATGTGTTATCGTATCGATCCTAATAATCTATGTAAAACAAACTGTTACTTTTCTTTTTACCAATTCATCGTCAGTTCAAGAGCAAAGTATTCACATAGAAAGTGAAAAGTTTGTTGTATTTGAAAAAAATATTTTCGAACTGTGTAAATAGTAATTGAAAACAATAGAACGGACAAACAAGTTACACTAGGGTACCTGCGGGATTCTGTGTGTTAAACGTTGTTGTTGCGCACTAATTGTTACCTACGTATTGTAACAAGTATTCCCTGATACTCTAAAGACAGTTTTAAATGTGACGCGATGATGTAGGTTCACCTCATAATGCCAAGAGTGGAGTTGATCATGAACTGTTTGGTTTTAAATGACGCTATCATCCTCTGTACTCCACCCACGTGCGATTCATTTCGACTGAAGATCCACAGTTTTAAGAGAAGGAGGTTATTTCAGATAATAATATGTTTATATGTTAATCTAGTCGTTCCTTTTGCAATCTAAATAATATTATTTATCTATTTTAATGCGAGGCCAGTCGGGCATTGTTGACACACATACTGGTGCAGTGGTGCTGATGTATGCTAATTCACAATGTGTATTGTTACTTATTAAAGTATTTGTTTCGTACGATTGTGTTTTCTTTGTACCTTTCATTCACAGACTTTTTGTTAGTTAGGCTCCCTTGTAAAACTCACCATAGAAATCGGTTAAACATTTCTGGATAATCGGGGATTAGAGTATTGCTTCACTAGAATATCTAAGAAAAAAGGGCCAACGTGTGCTCAATTTTGAAATAGTTGTATCCGAAATTTTCAAATCTGTCTATCTCTAAAATGTAAGAGGTGAAACAGATAAACCTCAAAACATTTCAGTGGACTCTGCGGAGGTTTCACTTCTCCTCCAAGGCAAATAATATACAAGAAGAAACCATCCTAGGGTAACTTACAAGGCTCGTTGACGAGACTGTTAGCCATCATATTATACAGGGCAAACCCAAACTAAATGAGGTTAACCCCCGTCCAAAAACAATCTATAATGCTAGTAATAAAAGTAATACATTGTTACATACGATGCACGGTTTAGCTGTAAATCGCACTTAAAAAATTGATCCCAAGGCAGCCACTATAGTGTTGTATGGGAGTCTAGTGAGGGTGCCTATGTGATGCCAGAATAAGCCCCGTTTCCCTCTACGATGCACGGTTTAGCTGTAAAACGCAGTTAAAGATTTATCCCAGGGCAGCCACTTTAGTGTTGTATGGGAGTCTAGTAAGGGTGCCTGTGTGATGCCAGAATAAGCCCCGTTTCCCTCTACGATGCACGGTTTAGCTGTAAATCGCAATTAAAAAATGGATCCCAAGGTAGCCCCTTGTGTTGTATGGGAGTCTAGTGAGGGTGCCTGTGTGATGCCAGAATAAGACCCGTTTCCCTCTACGATGCACGGTTAATCTGTAAAATGCAATTAAAAATTGTTCCCAAGGCAGCCACTAGTGTTGTATGGGAGTCTAGTGAGGGTGCCTGTGTGATGCCAGAATAAGACCCGTTTCCCTCTACGATGCACGGTTAATCTGTAAAATGCAATTAAAAATTGATCCCAAGGCAGCCACTAGTGTTGAATGGGAGTCTAGTGAGGGTGCCTGTGTGATGCCAGAATAAGCTCCGTTTCCCTCTACGATGCACGGTTTAGCTGTAAATCGCAATTAAAAATTGATCCCAGGCCAGCCACTAGTGTTGAATGGGAGTCTAGTGAGGGTGCCCGTGTGATGCCAGAATAAGCCCCGTTTCCCTCTACGATGCACGGTTTAGCTGTAAAACGCAGTTAAAGATTTATCCCACGGCAGCTTCTAGTGTTGTATGGAAGTCTAGTGAGGGTGCCTGTGTGATGCCAGAATAAGCCCCGTTTCCCTCTACGATGCACGGTTTAGCTGTAAATCGCAATTAAAAATTGATCCCAAGGCAGCCACTAGTGTTGTATGGGAGTCTAGTGAGGGTGCCTGTGTGATGCCAGAATAAGCCCCGTTTCCCTCTACGATGCACGGTTTAGCTGTAAATCGCAATTAAAAATTGATCCCAAGCAGCTACTAGTGTTGAATGGGAGTCTAGTGAGGGTGCCTGGGTGATGCCAGAATAAGCCCCGTTTCCCTCTACGATGCACGGTTTAGCTGTAAATCGCAATTAAAAATTGATCCCAAGGCAGCCACTAGTGTTGTATGGGAGTCTAGTGAGGGTGCCAGTGTGATGCCAGAATAAGCCCCGTTTCCTTCTACGATGCACGGTTTAGCTGTAAAATGCAATTAAAAATGGATACCTAGACAGACAGTTGTGTTGTATGGGAGTCTAGTGAGGGTGCCTGCGTGATGCCAGAATAAGCCCCGTTTCCCTCTACGATGCACAGTTTAGCTGTAAATTGCAATTATAAATTGATCCCAAGGCAGCCACTAGTGTTGTATGGGAGTCTAGTGAGGGTGCCAGTGTGATGCCAGAATAAGCCCCGTTTCCTTCTACGATGCACGGTTTAGCTGTAAAATGCAATTAAAAATGGTTACCTAGACAGACAGTTGTGTTGTATGGGAGTCTAGTGAGGGTGCCTGTGTGATGCCAGAATAAGCCCCGTTTCCTTCTACGATGCACGGTTTAGCTGTAAAATGCAATTAAAAATGGATACCTAGACAGACAGTTGTGTTGTATGGGAGTCTAGTGAGGGTGCCTGCGTGATGCCAGAATAAGCCCCGTTTCCCTCTACGATGCACGGTTTAGCTGTAAAATGCAATTAAAAATGGATCCCAAGACGGACAGTAGGATGCGATCGCATCCCGGCATCCCTAGCCAGTCCGCGCCTGCTTACATCTACCTATCCTAATGAGTTATCTGCCACTGTTTAGAGGTGAGTAAACGAGTTCCTCAAATTTCTGTCCCCTTGCCGCAAGACTCTATTTGATTGTACTTCCTCTACTTGTCGCATTCCTCCAAATCTAATCCATGAGTTTGCTCTACACAGAACAGGCCTTGGCCAGCTCTGCCTGACGTAGATGACAAAGGAACCGACATCATGACGTTGTGGTTTAACACACTTGATTGGTCGATTCTAAAGCATGTTGCACGTCTCTTACTTTTAAGTTTGCAACAAGATAACTGAGCACTGTGGTAGGTTTATCTGCCGGTTGGTGTCAAAGGACATGGGAGGGATGATGATAGCAGCTGATGCCTTGCGACGGTATGACCGTATGTCAGTGTGACCGTGGCGGGCTAACAATGGTGGCTAAAGATATCATCTTCGTGGTGATGTTTAGTACTGTGCCGATAGTTCGTAAGTACCTCCGTCTGGGCCTAGGGTAGATTAGAACCCGGGTTATCATATCGGTCACAATAGACAAGCTAAGGTCCGACGTAATACGACCTTGAGGTTGATCATAAGTAGTAGGCACGTCGTTAAACAAGAAACAAACAAAAACACCTTTGAAGCGTTCTTACTTTTCAAATTCTTCTCAGCGAGATAGAATAGATCCATGACAGCTCTGCCTATCGTACGAGGCGACTAAGAGGAGTCACAATGAATAACTACTTTGCGCAAGACTACACGTTGTGCTTGCAGGAATTGCTCCTACGACCTAAACATAAGTCCGGTCCACATTGAAGTACCATGGACTATCCCGACGTGGCTCTAAACAAGCTGCCAGTTCACGTGGATGGGTGACAGTCGCGCACCAATAGTTGCTGCATGGACCTCGGGAGAATGCGGCATCCCCATGAGACCGGTTGGCGCAAACGTCTGGATGGAGGGAGTAAACAAGGCTGTATTGGAGCAACCTGTTCCACAAAATAAGAATTAGATTTTATTCAATCATCTGCAGACACCCGACGTACATACGTGGCATTATGAGTGCAGAACCAGGCTAGCGGTTGAGTAAATAAAATGAAATAAATAAATTCCCATTTGGAGTCTACCCACTCAGTAACTAAACAGATTTGCAGTGGGGGACTTTAATTAAAGCGACTAAACCAACCCTGTAGGATCCGAACACCATCGACGAGTGAGCGATAACCAATCAAAGATCGATATTTCAAATACGAAACATATGAATCAGTTGTTGGGCAGTGCGAACACCTGCGGACAAATGTCAGAATCAACAAGGCCGATTCAGAACAACTTTGAATTTATTGAGTGCTTCGTTGCTAGGACGGCTCTAAAGTCACCGTTTACTTATTCCCAAGACAAGAAGTAATGGAATTGAATCCTTATTTTTTTTTTTTTTGTCCTGTGCAGAGTTGGCCTCTTCAACCATTCTTCTTTCTTGCCATCCAATACAAGGCTGCCTCCTTCTCTGTCCTGCTCATTGCGTCGGGCAGGGAGTCAATGTCATTCTTGAGGGCGGCGCATCTAAATAGGTGCGCTCTGTCTTGATCTTCCAACTCACACAATCTACAGGTGCCCGGTTCGTTGCTAATGTTGAAGCGATGCAGGTGGAGTTGCAAAACGTCATGACCGGTTGCAAGCCGGAACTGGGCGGTGGCCGTCTTCCTCGACCAGTCTTTGTCTGGCCCCTTCTTGATCTCCGTCCACCAGCTTTTTTGTTGTGCGGCCTCTTCCGTGGTGTTGCTGAAGATCTTTTTCGTGATTGACTTGATCTTGGTTTTCACGTTTTGGAAGGAGAGAGGCGCTGCTGGTGGTTGCGGTGCTTTTGTGGCACTCTTGGCCAAGAAGTCTGCTTTTTCATTCCCCATGATGTTGCAGTGGCCAGGGATCCATTGAACCTCTATCAGTTTGTTTTGCTGACGGAGGCTGACAAGGGCGTTTTTGAAAAGCAGCGATTTGGGATGGAGGTTTGCTGCTTGCGATACGTATTGGATGGCTGAGACGCTGTCGCTGAGGATGACAAACTTTGACTTGTTGAGGGGAAAAGCAGGGGTTTCGGCAATTTTTTGGGCCGCCCTGGCGATGGCTGCAACCTCGGCGTCAAAGTATGTTTCGCCGGCACCCATTGGAGTGGCTTCGTCGAAGAAGATGCAGTGGATGCCATAGCCTGTTCTGTTGGTGACCGAGTCGTACGAGCCGTCCGTAAAGATGTGCAACCATTCCTGGAGAGGGAAATGCCTCTTCAGGTGCTCCTCGGCAAGCTTTTTCAGTTCTTTGTGGTTGTGGTCGTCTTTCTTTTCAATACCGTCAATTTTTGTCCCTGGGGCGAGCTGATTGAATTTGTCCGGCAGAAGCTCTGGAAGTGGGACATCAAGTGGTTGACGTGGTGCTTCCAGAAGCACAGGACAGTTTTTAATCTTCAATTGGTGGACTGTTTCAGCAAAGTTATTGTGTGCCTTGACTTTCGAGATTGGGTGGTTGAGCCATTTGTTTGGGTCGAGGCGCGCCAGTTTTTCATGCAGTTGGACAGCTCGCTGCTCTCTTCTCAGCTGCAGAGGCTCAATTTGGCTGTACCACTCCATGGCGACAATCGGGGTGGTTTTTACTGCTCCCGTGATGAGGCGCAGGGCTTGATTTTGGACTCTGTCAACATGGCTGGCGTGCGCTATGGCGGCAGCAGGGAAGACTTCGGTTCCGTACTCGATGGCTGGTCTGATGTATGTTTTGTATGTCAGCGCCAGGGTGTCTAGTTTTGCTCCCCAGGATACACCAGCTACCCTTTGAAGGAGTCGCAGTCGTTTGTGACCTTTCTCTGCTGCCTTTTCAAAGTGGATTCTGCCGGTCATTTTTTTATCGAAGGTCACGCCGAGGTACTTCATCTCATCTGTCTGTTTGATCTGTTCGCCATCAAGAGTGATGTTAAAGTTGAAGGGCTTATGGCTCATCGTGAAATAGGTGCAGATGGTTTTGCTGCAATTTATCTTGAAGCCATGGACGTTAATCCAGCCTACAGCTATCTTCATGGCGAAGCTCATTTTTTGTTCTAATCTGACTGGACATTTTCCTGTGAAGATGATGACAAAGTCGTCGGCAAAGACTTAGACGACAAGGCCAGGTATGCGATTGAGTAGTTCAATGAGTCCATTGATTGCAATTTTGAAGACGGTCGGCGCTGTGATTGTGCCTTGAGCAACTCCGGCTTGTGTCTTACGTGTTTTGCTGTGGGCACCTTTGTGGACCACCTTGATGCGCCTCTTGTTGATGAAGTCGTGGAGCCATCTGACAATGTTGTTAGGGACTTCATCCTTAATCATCTGCTTGACTGCCCATGACCGGTCGGTGGAGTCGAAGGCCCCGGAAAGGTCAATGGAGACAGCCAGTGTGCTTTCACCTTTGCTGAAACCCTCTTTGACTGCCTGCGCAAAATAAGCGACTTGATCTGTGGTGCCTCGGTGTTGTCGAAAGCCAGCCTGGTCTTCGGCGATGATGTAGTTGCTTTCGAGGTAATTCTCAAGACGTGCATTGACCATCTTTTCAGCTGTCTTAGCAAGGGAACTTGTGAGGGCAATTGGACGGTAGCTGGCTGGGTCAGAGGCGTCTTTCTCAGGTTTCAGAATTGGCGTGATGAAGGCAATTTTCCAGCTTGCTGGGACTTCGCTGGTCCAGGAGCTGTTAATGAGGTCAAGGACGAGTTTTCGCGCCTTTGGGCCAAGGTGTTTGAGGAATTCGGCATGAATCTTGTCAGGGCCAGGCGCTTTTCTGTTGTCCAGTTTGATGATTGCATAATCCAACTCCTGGAGGGTGAAAGGTCGATTGTAAGTGTTGGTAGGCTGGTGTTGGTAATTGAATTTAGGCAACTTTTTTTGCTTCTTTCTTTGGGGGCTGCTTATGGTGTTGAAATGTCTGCACAGGACATCAGCCTTTTCTTTGTTGGACTTTGCTACTTTTCCTTTATAGAGGAGAGGAGCGTTTTCTTGTTCTGGCTTTGCTTTTTTCCCACATAGGTTGGAAAAGTAGTCATTAGCTTTGTACGAGTCTTTTCTGTAATCCAGTTTTAACAGAAAATTTCTGAATTTTTGCTCTTTTTCCTCGTCGATGGTGTTAGTGAGGGCATGTTGAGCTTCAAGCAGCTTTTCTTTGCAAGTTGGAGTTTTTTGCTGTTCTGCATCTTGTCTGCATCTGTTTCGCTTTTTCCTCAGATTTTCCAGCCTTCTGCTCCAAAAGGGTTTGTAGTTTTTGCGGGAACCTCTGGGAATATTATTGCGTGCAGCTTCCAGTATTTTCTCCTCCAACAGTTTTGTGTCTCGATGTGGGTTGCCCGAAAGACGGGTAGTGGTGGACAAATTTTCCATATTTATTGTATAGTCATTCCATTTGGCCTTTTGGAAGTTCCACCTCAGGTAGGGTGGCTGCTCGTTTTTGAAGTTGCCCTGGATGGTGCTGATTTTGATGACCTTGTGACCCAGACCTGAGGGGCAATCAAGATTTTCTTGTTTCAGGGTGTTCGCAATTGATGAATGAGCTATGGCAAGATCTGGTCGGGAGGTGTATCCTGAGTTGGAGAGGAAAGTGGCTCTGTTCTCCTCGTTCGGATCCTCGAGCAGGATAAGTGCGTTAGAGTAGACCAATTCTGCCACTGTTTGTCCCACTGGGGTAGTAGACTCGTAGTCCCAGTCCTTGTGCGGAGCATTGAAGTCGCCGATTATGATTGTGTTTCTTGACACATTGATGGTTTCAAGGGCTACTGGGATGTTGTGTGGCGGGTTGTACAGCATGTGAATGGTGTATTTTGTATGTCCCATCCAGACGTCCAGGGAAGCGATTTCGATCTTGTCGCCACTAAGCTCCATTTTGTGTGTGACTGTGAAGGCTGAGACAAGGGTAGACCTCACTCCGACAATCAGACCTGAAGAGATCGTTCTGCTCCTCTCCAGGATGTGAATGGCGTAGTTGGGAGTTTTAAGGTCACTTAGGTTTTTGTCTGTTTTTTCTGCCATTATGCCAGCCTCCGAGATACAAAATACATCAGCATTTTGTTCGTAAATAATGTTGTAAATCTCGGTCAGTTTTTTGGAGACGCCTCCTGCGTTCCAGTATATTACAGTTGGTTGGTCCTGAAAAGGGCCGTTTTTCGCTTGGTGAGCAGCGGATGGAGCCATGATGGATAGCGTGGCGTGGTGCGGCGACTTTTAGTTACGGGCATCTGTCCCGTATCCAGGGGGCACTTGATCTTAGACTTTTCGGTCGTGTAGTAGATCGGAAGCGTCGTCGCGTAGTTAAAGTTAAAGTTAAAAGTTAGTCCAAAGTTAAAGTTAGTTAACAACGTAGGGGCCTACTCTCTATTTCTAAAGTATGACGGCGACCCGCTTACGTCATGAAGGGCTACTCTGAATCTATTCTTTACAGGGCCGCGTAGCTCTGCCTGTCGTAAGAGCACCTGGCAGGAGAGCGAGACAAACTAAGCCTGCTAACTAGGGCTAACCCCCCTTCCCCCTCCCGCACCTCAAACATCGCACTTGTAAGGTTTCTCACAGAATGACACTCGATCCTAGGTGGATAAGATAACGAATGAGCGAAACAATAGAGGACGTTCAGTATGCAACAATCTTATCCCATCAGTGTTTGTCTTCATATATAGCGGATAGCCTCTCACGACAGTCAGAGCTACGCGAGACCTATTCTATCACAAGATCCAACCTTGGCCGAGGGATGAAGAGTTTCCGATTGACATAATGCAATTAAAAGTCTCGCCCCCATCGTTTGGAGACGGTAAAGAATAGATTCAGAGTAGCCCTTCAACTCGTAAGCGGGTCGTCGTCATACTCTAGAAATAGAGAGTACGTTGTTAACTAAAAATTAATAAAATAGAATAATATATACTAGTGTATTATTTCAGTTCAATCACGGTGAAGTGCAATAAATAAAGAAGGGAGTTGCCGATCACAGGAAGTCCAGCCTTTAAAATCTAGTTACTAGTGTAGTAGTGACCGGCCTATAGACACAGCCTGTAATAAGACCCGTGTGGTATGACGGACAGCCAGTCTCTCTGGTACCTTAGCTAGCGGAGGATGGTGACATACTGACTGGGATATAGCATTGGTAAGTGTCGTATATTGCAAGCATAGCTCTGCCTGTCGAACGAGGTTACAAAGGGGTGAACTTGAACCCCCTTAGCGCAGTTCGTCGCCTCGAGTCTAGCGACCGCGTTTGTAGCAACTGTCAACACATAGTCAACCCATCAACCACTGAACCAGACTAGCAGTTGGTGGTTACAACTGTGACGTCACGAGACAAGTTGTCAGCTATTGGGTGTCGCGGTTCATGTGCCGAGGAATGTGCGTATGCCTTCAATACCTCGTTGTTGTGGGACACGTGCGTGTGTGTCTCACGCGCTTTGAGTGGGACACGTGCGCGTGTGACCCACGCGCTGTGAGTGGGTCGTTACCTCGCAGCTCGCTATGTGGCGTGTGCGTGTGTGTCTCACGCGCTTTGAGTGGGTCAATACCTCGTTATGGGGCTTGTGCGTGTGCGTGTGCGTGTGGGTGTCCCCTAGGTCCATACCCCGTTGTTGTGGGGCTTGTGACTCCCTGAGAAACCTTAGCAGCGCCCCTTCTACCTCCCCCAAGCACCATGCGGGCCTAACAGTAGATTCAGTGGTGACTCCGCCGTTCGGAAGAGGTGACCAAATGAGGGCTGGCAACTTCCCCCTTGTTTTATTGTCCCTACCCTCTGGCTTTGCCCAGATCGACGTGATATGTGTCGGCGAACAAGGCGGCCGCGTGTGTGATATAGATACCGGCTCTGTTTGCTCGAGGGTTAGCGTTGTTGACGGGTCTATTGTCTGCGGCGACAACGTCGGTCGCATTACAGACGCTAGACTTACGTACGTGCGAGTTAGGTTGACAGAAGGGTCCATTGTTTATCGCCGATAGTTATTACCCGTGAGTACTGACGTGCATATGTATGAGTATATCATCTTTCCTTTGTACCCCCCAACGAAGTAGAAATGTACCTCCCACCATGACTGTAACTGCAAAGTAGCTCTGCCTGTCGTAAGAAGCGACGAAGGTGCAGAAAGTAATACGGTTACCTATTTAGTAAACAATAAATAACCAAACATATGATGGACACTGAATTCACGAAACTGCAGAGAAGTCTTCTTGACCAGTAGGACTTTCACATTTCATTCGCGCTCAATTAAATGAGATTCTCATTTCCCTTTTTCCTCTAACACTCCCCCCCCCCCCTTTAAATGTGTTTCTTTCATCCCCCCTTCCCCCCCAACCACGGATGGAATAATGGAATAGACCCGAGAGTTTAGGCCTTAAAAAGCAGTTGAAAATGATAAATGAAAGCAGTGGCGTGCCGTGGTTATGGAACTTGGGGAAGCAATGGTTTTGCCCAAACAAGGACGGGGTCTGGGGAAAAGGCCCAGCCGCCGGAGGAACTTTTTTCAGTTTTTTTTGTTTTTTTGTTGTTTTTGAATTGTCTTGAAAGTTCCGTGTACTAAACTGACGATTAAGAAGCTCCTCCAAAATGCAACCACAGTTGCGTGTTACTGCACTTACTGTTCCCGCCACTGCAGGCTGCAACACGTGCTCACTCCCGTCTGCATCTGGCCATGCGCTCTGAACGCAGCTCGCAAACGAGCGTCCACACCGAGGTAAAACTCGCACCTCACCCACACGATCACACTTAGTTTTCTTGAAATCTACATTTAGCTTAAATTCAGTGCTTTAAAGTTCACTAGGGTCCCTGTGGGTACTTTGGAAGACGCACAGTAAACCCTCACACCAATGTCACTGTCACTTACCGCGATTTAAGGTCGAAACATATATTTTTACACCGATTTTTTGTAATCGTGCGAAATGCCAAAGACGCATGATTCATTTCAGCGTCCCGGAGCCTCGGTCAGTGTCGGAGATACTTGGCAGCGGTCGGGACTGAAGGGGTGCTGGCTGGTCGCCTGTCAGAGCTAGACGCGCGTAAATTTAAACTGAACTGCCGCAAAGATGGCTAAATGGAAAATTAAATTTGAGAATACAAAGAATTCAAGACGTGGCGAATCGTATACGGGTATTCTTTTATACTTAGCACTCTGTAGCATTTTAGTAAGGGAAGCAGTGCTTCCCTTGCGTCTATGGAGTGCACGCCACTGAATGAAAGGTGTTTTGGTTCCAGCATGGCCGGCGAGCGCGCGCCCCTAGTGGGAGGGACGCGAACCAAGGGTCTCTCATGGATCTTCGCCACATTCTGTATCGTGGACTTGTTCGGCGTGTTCCCGGTAGTGGCGCTGCCGAGGCCGATCATAGACTGCGGTGAGTGAGTCACAGCCCTCTCTATACGTCCTCCCCGGCAAGGTCCACTAGATCGCTTGTAGCGCATCCAGTAGACCTTGATCGCTTGTAGCGCATCCAGTAGACCTTGCTCCCCGGTAGTGGCGCTGCCGAGGCCGATCATAGACTGCGGTGAGTGAGTCACAGCCCTCTTGGTCTTGTCCTCTCCGGCGCTGCCTGTCGTAACGATAACATTACTGTTTGCAGGCTGGCTTGGGATACCCCTTTCTGTCTTCGTAATCGGGCTGCAGATGTACACGGCCTACTTGTTGAGCAAGTGTTGGCTGATCGCGGAGGCCGTGGACCCATCTATACTCAACAAGACAAGGTATTGGAAGAGAAGAATGCATGTGGACCCCCCCCCCCCCTTTCCTCCCACGTTACATTTAAATTAGCTCCGGCCATTTATCTATTTCCACCGCAATTTCTCCCCTGTTTCGCCCTGGGGTATAACAAGTCCAGTGAGCTCTGCTTGTCGTAAGAGGTAACTAAGCGCCACTCGACATTTAACAAAGCGGTCCAGTGCGTAACTAAAAAATAAACAATTAGTTTTGACGTCGTGTTTCAGATATCCCTACGCTGCCATCGCAGAACTCTGTTTCGGGGTGAACGCCGCCAGGTTCGTGACCGTCGTTCTGCAGCTCACTATCTTCGGCGGGGGTATACCTAACCTGCTGGTCGGTGAGTAGAATCACGTGGCTCTGCCTGTCGTACGAGTGGGGTGACTCTCCGTCGTTAGAGGCAATCGAATGCTTTCCTCCTCTTTTCTCGTTCTTGATATTTCCTCCTTCGTTGGATCCCGGATGCAACAGGTCCAGCTAACAAAGGGGTGGGACAACCTTGAACCATTGAACCCCATCACTTGGCTATCATCATCCCACTCTTTACTTATTCATTGAATAATGAATATACACGCCAATCTTAGTAAGTCATAACACTGATTTATAACGTACAATAAATGCAATCAAACATACACGGAAATCAATAATAAACACGACATTGAAAGGTGTGTTATATATCTGTTACAGCCTCGCAGATGCTACAGATGGTCGGTCAGAAGACGACCAACTTCGAGTTCGACCTATCGTTCTGCTACTGGATGATCATCCTCGGGGTCTGTCTGTGTCCCGTCATGTGGCTGGGCAGTCCCAGGGACATGAAGTTAGTATACATGACTGCATTGAGTAGCCTACTTCCTGGGCCTACGTCCTGGGCTGGGCAGTCCCAGGGACATGAAGTTAGTATACATGAGTGCATTGAGTAGCCTACTTCCTGGGTCTACTTCCTGGGCTGGGCAGTCCCAGGGACATGAAGTTAGTATACATGACTGCATTGAGTAGCCTACTTCCTGGGCCTACTTCCTGGGCTGGGCAGTCCCAGGGACATGAAGTTAGTATACATGACTGCATTGAAGAGCCTACTTCCTGGGCCTACTTCCTGGGCTGGGCAGTCCCAGGGACATGAAGTTAGTATACATTACTGCATTAAGTAGCCTACTTCACACCACTGGGCCTACTTCCTGGGCTGGGCAGTCCCAGGGACATGAAGTTAGTATACATGACTGCATTGAGTAGCCTACTTCACACCACTGGGCCTACTTCCTGGGCTGGGCAGTCCCAGGGACATGAAGTTAGTATACATGACTGCATTGAGTAGCCTATTTCACTGGGCCTACTTCCTGGGCTGGGCAGTCCCAGGGACATGAAGTGAGTATACATGACTGCATTGAGTAGCCTACTTACTGGGCTGGGCAGTCCCAGGGACATGAAGTTAGTATACATTACTGCATTAAGTAGCCTACTTCACACCACTGGGCCTACTTCCTGGGCTGGGCAGTCGCAGGGACATGAAGTTAGTATACATGACTGCATTGAGTAGCCTACTTCACACCACTGGGCCTACTTCCTGGGCTGGGCAGTCCCAGGGACATGAAGTTAGTATACATGACTGCATTGAGTAGCCTATTTCACTGGGCCTACTTCCTGGGCTGGGCAGTCCCAGGGACATGAAGTGAGTATACATGACTGCATTGAGTAGCCTACTTCACTGGGCCTCCTTTCTGGGCTGGGAAGTCCCAGGGACATGAAGTTAGTATACATGAGTGCATTGAGTAGCCTTCTTCCTGGGCTGGGCTGGGCAGTCCCAGGGACATGAAGTTAGTATACATGACTGCATTGAGTAGCCTACTTCCTGGGCTGGGCAGTCCCAACGACATGAAGTTAGTATACATGACTGCATTGAGTAGCCTACTTCACTGGGCCTACTTCCTGGGCAAGGCAGTCCCAGGGACATGAAGTTAGTATACATGACTCTGCATTGAGTAGCCTACTTCCTGGGCTGGGCAGTCCCAGGGACATGAAGTTAGTATACATGAGTGCATTGAGTAGCCTGCTTCACACCACTGGGTCTACTTCCTGGGCTGGGCAGTCCCAGGGACATGAAGTTAGTATACATGACTGCATTGAGTAGCCTACTTCACTGGGCCTACTTCCTGGGCTGGGCAGTCCCAGGGACATGAAGTAAGTATACATGACTCTGCATTGAGTAGCCTACTTCACTGGGCCTACTTCCTGGGCTGGGCAGTCCCAGGGACATGAAGTGAGTATACATGACTGCATTGAGTAGCCTACTTCACTGGGCCTACTTCCTGGGCTGGGAAGTCCCAGGGACATGAAGTTAGTATACATGAGTGCATTGAGTAGGCTACTTCACACCACTGGGCCTACTTCCTGGGCTGGGCAGTCCCAGGGACATGAAGTAAGTATACATGACTCTGCATTGAGTAGCCTACTTCACTGGGCCTACTTCCTGGGCTGGGCAGTCCCAGGGACATGAAGTAAGTATACATGACTCTGCATTGAGTAGCCTACTTCACTGGGCCTACTTCCTGGGCTGGGAAGTCCCAGGGACATGAAGTGAGTATACATGACTCTGCATTGAGTAGCCTACTTCACTGGGCCTACTTCCTGGGCTGGGCAGTCCCAGGGACATGAAGTGAGTATACATGACTGCATTGAGTAGCCTACTTCACTGGGCCTACTTCCTGGGCTGGGAAGTCCCAGGGACATGAAGTTAGTATACATGAGTGCATTGAGTAGGCTACTTCACACCACTGGGCCTACTTCCTGGGCTGGGCAGTCCCAGGGACATGAAGTAAGTATACATGACTCTGCATTGAGTAGCCTACTTCACTGGGCCTACTTCCTGGGCTGGGAAGTCCCAGGGACATGAAGTTAGTATACATGAGTGCATTGAGTAGGCTACTTCACACCACTGGGCCTACTTCCTGGGCTGGGCAGTCCCAGGGACATGAAGTTAGTATACATGACTGCATTGAGTAGCCTACTTCCTGAGCTGGGCAGTCCCAGGGACATGAAGTTAGTATACATGACTCTGCATTGAGTAGCCTACTTCACACCACTGGGCCTACTTCCTGAGCTGGGCAGTCCCAGGGACAAGAAGTTAGTATACATGACTCTGCATTGAGTAGCCTACTTCACACCACTGGGCCTACTTCCTGAGCTGGGCAGTCCCAGGGACAAGAAGTTAGTATACATGACTCTGCATTGAGTAGCCTACTTCACACCACTGGGCCTACTTCCTGGGCTGGGCAGTCCCAGGGACATGAAGTTAGTATACATGACTCTGCATTGAGTAGCCTACTTCACACCACTGGGCCTACTTCCTGAGCTGGGCAGTCCCAGGGACATGAAGTTAGTATACATGACTCTGCATTGAGTAGCCTACTTCACACCACTGGGCCTACTTCCTGAGCTGGGCAGTCCCAGGGACATGAAGTTAGTATACATGACTCTGCATTGAGTAGCCTACTTCACACCACTGGGCCTACTTCCTGGGCTGGGCAGTCCCAGGGACATGAAGTTAGTATACATGACTGCATTGAGTAGCCTACTTCACACCACTGGGCCCGGTACAATGTGCCCCAGTGGTGACTAGGCACATATAACTAGTTCTCCTTTTAGTACGTTTCCACAAAGATTCCCCCCCCCCCCTAACGAGAGCTAGAATGCAGCTCTGCCTGTCGTATGATGAAACGACAAAGAGAAAGACGTCCTATACAATGACCCTGCGGATGAGACCAACATATGTTTGACGTATACGTCTGTTGAGTTGGGGGATGAGATGAACCATCTCCTCTGTTTGCAAGGTAGAATGCTCTCTGGATCCTGGCCGGGACCTCAGTGCTGACAGTGCTGACCAAGGAATGTGATGTTACAGGATCCTGGCCGGGACCTCAGTGCTGACAGTGCTGACCAAGGAATGTGGTGTTACAGGTTCCTGGCCGTGACCTCAGTGCTGACAGTGCTGACCAAGGAATGAGGTGTTACAGGTTCCTGGCCGGGACCTCAGTGCTGACAGTGCTGACCAAGGAATGTGTTGTTACAGGTTCCTGGCAGTGACCTCAGTGCTGACAGTGCTGACCAAGGAATGTGTTGTTACAGGTTCCTGGCCGGGACCTCAGTGCTGACAGTGCTGACCAAGGAATGTGGTGTTACAGGTTCCTGGCCGGGGCCTCAGTGCTGACAGTGCTGACCAAGGAATGTGGTGTTACAGGTTCCTGGCCGTGACCTCAGTGCTGACAGTGCTGACCAAGGAATGTGGTGTTACAGGTTCCTGGCCGGGGCCTCAGTGCTGACCAAGGATGTGTTGTTACAGGTTCCTGGCCGGGACTTCAGTGCTGACCAAGGAATGTGGTGTTACAGGTTCCTGGCCGGGACCTCAGTGCTGACAGTGCTGACCAAGGAATGTGGTGTTACAGGTTCCTGGCCGGGGCCTCAGTGCTGACCAAGGATGTGTTGTTACAGGTTCCTGGCCGGGACCTCAGTGCTGACAGTGCTGACCAAGGAATGTGGTGTTACAGGTTCCTGGCCGTGACCTCAGTGCTGACAGTGCTGACCAAGTAATGTGTTGTTGCAGGTTCCTGGCCGGGACCTCAGTGCTGACAGTGCTAACCAAGGAGTGTGTTGTTACAGGTTCCTGGCCGGGACCTCAGTGCTGACAGTGCTGACCAAGGAATGTGGTGTTACAGGTTCCTTGCCGTGACCTCAGTGCTGACAGTGCTGACCAGGGAATGTGGTGTTACAGGTTCCTGGTCGGGACCTCAGTGCTGACCAAGGAATGTGTTGTTACAGGTTCCTGGCCGGGACCTCAGTGCTGACAGTGCTGACCAGGGAATGTGTTGTTGCAGGTTCCTGGCCGGGACTTCAGTGCTGACAGTGCTGACCAAGGAATGTGTTGTTGCAGGTTCCTGGCCGGGACCTCAGTGCTGACAGTGCTGACCAAGGAATGTGTTGTTACAGGTTCCTGGCCGGGACCTCAGTGTTGACAGTGCTGACCAGGGAATGTGGTGTTGCAGGTTTCTGGCCGTGACCTCAGTGCTGACCAGGGAATATGTTGTTACAGGTTCCTGGCCGTGACCTCAGTGCTGACAGTGCTGACCAGGGAATGTGTTGTTACAGGTTCCTGGCCGTGACCTCAGTTCTGACAAGGAATGTGTTGTTACAGGTTCCTGGCCGGGACCTCAGTGCTGACAGTGCTAACCAAGGAGTGTGTTGTTACAGGTTCCTGGCCGGGACCTCAGTGTTGACAGTGCTGACCAGGGAATGTGGTGTTGCAGGTTTCTGGCCGTGACCTCAGTGCTGACCAGGGAATATGTTGTTACAGGTTCCTGGCCGGGACCTCAGTGCTGACAGTGCTGACCAGGGAATGTGTTGTTACAGGTTCCTGGCCGTGACCTCAGTGCTGACCAGGGAATATGTTGTTACAGGTTCCTGGCCGGGACCTCAGTGTTGACAGTGCTGACCAGGGAATGTGGTGTTGCAGGTTTCTGGCCGTGACCTCAGTGCTGACCAGGGAATATGTTGTTACAGGTTCCTGGCCGGGACCTCAGTGCTGACAGTGCTGACCAGGGAATGTGTTGTTACAGGTTCCTGGCCGGGACCTCAGTGCTGACCAGGGAATGTGTTGTTACAGGTTCCTGGCCGGGACCTCAGTGCTGACAGTGCTAACCAAGGAGTGTGTTGTTACAGGTTCCTGGCCGGGACCTCAGTGTTGACAGTGCTGACCAGGGAATGTGTTGTTACAGGTTCCTGGCCGTGACCTCAGTGCTGACCAGGGAATGTGGTGTTGCAGGTTTCTGGCCGTGACCTCAGTGCTGACCAGGGAAAATGTTGTTACAGGTTCCTGGCCGGGACCTCAGTGCTGACAGTGCTGACCAGGGAATGTGTTGTTACAGGTTCCTGGCCGTGACCTCAGTGCTGACCAGGGAATATGCTGTTACAGGTTCCTGGCCGGGACCTCAGTGTTGACAGTGCTGACCAGGGAATGTGGTGTTGCAGGTTTCTGGCCGTGACCTCAGTGCTGACCAGGGAATATGTTGTTACAGGTTCCTGGCCGGGACCTCAGTGCTGACAGTGCTAACCAAGGAGTGTGTTGTTACAGGTTCCTGGCCGGGACCTCAGTGTTGACAGTGCTGACCAGGGAATGTGGTGTTGCAGGTTTCTGGCCGTGACCTCAGTGCTGACCAGGGAATATGTTGTTACAGGTTCCTGGCCGTGACCTCAGTGCTGACAGTGCTGACCAGGGAATGTGTTGTTGCAGGTTCCTGGCCGGGACTTCAGTGCTGACAGTGCTGACCAAGGAATGTGTTGTTGCAGGTTGCTGGCCGGGACCTCAGTGTTGACAGTGCTGACCAGGGAATGTGGTGTTGCAGGTTTCTGGCCGTGACCTCAGTGCTGACCAGGGAATATGTTGTTACAGGTTCCTGGCCGTGACCTCAGTGCTGACAGTGCTGACCAGGGAATGTGTTGTTACAGGTTCCTGGCCGTGACCTCAGTTCTGACAAGGAATGTGTTGTTACAGGTTCCTGGCAGTGACCTCAGTGCTGACAGTGCTGACCAAGGAATGTGGTGTTACAGGTTCCTGGCCGGGACCTCAGTGCTGACAGTGCTGACCAAGGAATGTGTTGTTACAGGTTCCTGGCCGTGACCTCAGTGCTGACAGTGCTGACCAAGGAATGTGGTGTTACAGGTTCCTGGCCGGGACCTCAGTGCTGACAGTGCTGACCAAGGAATGTGTTGTTACAGGTTCCTGGCCGTGACCTCAGTGCTGAAAGTGCTGACCAAGGAATGTGTTGTTACAGGTTTTTGGCCGGGACCTCAGTGCTGACCAAGGAATGTGTTGTTACAGGTTCCTGGCCGGAACCTCAGTGCTGACCAAGGAATGTGTTGTTACAGGTTCCTGGCCGGAACCTCAGTGCTGACCAAGGAATGTGTTGTTACAGGTTCCTGGCCGTGTCCTCAGTGCTGACAGTGCTGACCGTGGCCGCCCTCACGTGGACAAGCATCATCCAGGATGACAACGACCTGTCAGCCCTTCAACAACCCGAGCCCAGCTGGGAGGCAGCGGCCATCGCTTACGGCATCCTCGCCTTCCAGGTGGGTGACTCTGCCGGTCGTACGAGGCGACTTTATTGTATCCACGGCGCGTCATTGCTCAAAGTAGGATTCCGCACTACTTTTTAGCAATATAGCCCACGGTCCACCAATGGGAGAACGGATTAGTAGTGTCACGTGGAACTGTCTACCAATAGAAATGAGTTTTCGGCCTGTTGCTCTGTGACGTAACATTGCGTTGTCTTGTGTCCACACAGTTTGACGTCCACCCGCTAATACTGACCATCCAAGTGGACATGGACAAGAAGCAGAAGATGGGCCACGCGATCCTCGGCGGATTCGCAGGTGAGTCCAACAAGTATCTACCCACTGGGTCTACCTGTTGCACAATATTCTTGGTCCCATTCCGCTGGATGGGCAATGGCTGTTCACACTCACACGACGAGTTGTGCTGCGGCTCCAAGTGTTGTGTTATGTGTTTCAGTGAGCGGAGGCTTGTATATAGTGACCACAGCCCTGGCGCGCTACAAGTACGGAGCGGCCGTGTCCAGAAACCTGCTCCAAGTGATGCCGGGCAGTCCGCTACTCTACACCAACGTTGTGTTGGTCACCCTGCAGATCTGCTTGTCGATGGTGGTCGGAGGGTCGGCGCTCTTTCAGGACGTCGAGGACAAACTCAACATTCCCAGAGGTATGTGACGTCATTCCAGTTCGGGCTGGGGTTCTTTACCTCTCCATCTATATCATCTATATGATGGTATGTACGAAAACGGTGACTTTGGAGCCGTCATAGCAACGAAGCACATAATAAATAACATAAAATTAATGTACCGTCTCATTCACAGACTTCAACTGGAAACGCTGCGTGGTTCGCTCAGCCATCCTGATGAGCTCTGTCCTGATTGGCGAGTTCGTGCCGCGGTTCGATCTCATCATGGGTCTGATTGGTGGAGCGTTGACCAGTCCGCTCATGTTCATGTTCCCGTCGCTGTTCTACCTGAAGCTGAACGCCATGCGACAGCAGCAACAGCAGCAACAGCAGCGCTACTACGAGAAGCAGCCGTACGGCGAGCAGACGTACTACCACAGGAACTGTGTGCACGACGCCGAGAGGGACAATGAAGCGGCAGAGCTCTGCTTCGAACCAGTGCTGCCCAGCGCGGGCGCGGACCGGACTGTGGACTGCGACTGTGGGGGTTACTATGGCGACGACTTCATGCTGCGGTCCAGACGCTCGAGCGTCGGTGTCGCCGCGACGCCGCCCCAATTAGGCCTGGGGTGGACGGAGAAGATCGCATGTGTCGTCATCATAGTGATGGGGGTGTTGGCCACGGTGGCGGCGACCTACGTCAGTCTACGTGACACGCTGAGGGTGGCGCAGATTACACCCCCCTGCTTCCTGTAGGGGTGCATCCTACGTGAGTCTACGTGACACGCTGAGGGTGGTGCAGATTACATCCCCCTGCTTCCTGTAGGGGTGCATCCTACGTGAGTCTACGTGACACGCTGAGGGTGGCGCAGATTACATCCCCCTGCTTCCTGTAGGGGTGCATCCTACGTGAGTCTACGTGACACGCTGAGGGTGGCGCAGATTACACCCCCCTGCTTCCTGTAGGGGTGCAACCTACGTGAGTCCTACGTGACACGCTGAGGGTGGCGCAGATCACATCCCCTTGCTTCCTGTAGGGGTGCATCCTACGTGAGTCTACGTGACACGCTGAGGGTGGCGCAGGATTACACCCCCCTGCTTCCTGTAGGGGTGCATCCTACGTGAGTCTACGTGACACGCTGAGGGTGGGCGCAGATTACACCCCCCTGCTTCCTGTAGGGGTGCATCCTACGTGAGTCTACGTGACACGCTGAGGGTGGCGCAGATTACACCCCCCTGCTTCCTGTAGGGGTGCATCCTACGTCAGTCTACGTGACACGCTGAGGGTGGCGCAGATTACATCCCCCTGCTTCCTGTAGGGGTGCATCCTACGTCAGTCTACGTGACACGCTGAGGGTGGTGCAGATCTTATCCCTTCCCTCAATCTCCTTCCCCGATTGGACCCGGATAGCTCTGCCTGTCGTACAAGGCGACTGACGTCATGTTATGATGACGTCCAACATTTGCTGCTAACAAAACCACTTGTTGTTGTTTGTAACCAAACTTTTGGATTAAAACATGTTTTGTAAAAATGTAGCCTATTTATTGAGAACGTGTTTACCGCATCAACGTCAACGATATCTCCTCCCTTAGTTGAGCGAGTCGGTAGTGCGACGACCGATGCTGGGGTGACAGAGTTAGTGGGTAAGTACTATATAGATGTGGGTAAGTAGATGACCGGACAATAGCTCGCTGTGTGTGTTGCGCAGGTCTCCGAAGTACCTGCCAGCTATCACCATAACGATGATAAAACTGCTGAGAGCAGCTATCTTCTCCCTTCTCCCTTCGCCCTTCTCTCTTCTCTCTTCTCTCTTCTCTCTTCTCTCTTCTCCCTTCTTTCTTCTTTCTTCTCCCTTCCCTCTTCTCTCTTCTCTCTTCTCTCTTCTCTCTTCTCTCTTCTCCCTTCTCCCTTCTCTCTTCTCTCTTCTCTCTTCTCTCTTCTCCCTTCTCCCCCTCCCTTCTCCCTTCTCTCTTCTCTCTTCTCCCTTCTCCCCCTCCCTTCTCTCTTCTCTCTTCTCTCTTCTCTCTCTCTCTCTCTTCTCTCTTCTCTCTTCTCTCTTCTCTCTTCTCTCTTCTCTCTTCTCTCTTCTCTCTTCTCTCTTCTCTCTTCTCTCTTCTCTCTTCTCTCTTCTCTCTTCTCTCTTCTCCCTTCTCTCTTCTCCCTTCTCCCTTCTCTCTTCTCCCTTCTCTCCTCTCTTCTTCCTTTTCTCTTCTCTCTTCTCCCTTCTCTCTTCTCCGCCTTTTAATAAAAGACCTTAATCAATCAATCAAATCTCCCTTCTCCCTTCTCTCTTCTCCCTTCTCAGTAATAAAGACGACAATCAATCAATCAATCAATCAACTTTCTCTCTTCTCTCTTACCCTTCTCCCTTCTCACTTCTCCCTTCTCACTTCTCTCTTCTCCCTTCTCTCTTCTCTCTTCTCTCTTCTCCCTTCTCCCTTCTCTCTTCTCTCTTTTTGTTTTTTGTTAGTGTATAAGTAGGTTGGATGTAAGAGAAGGCCCAACTGGCCTTAATCCCGCCTTCAATAAAGACCATCTATCTATCTATCTATCTATCTATCTGTCTTCTCCCTTCTCTCTTCTCTCTTCTCCCTTCTCTCTTCTCCCTTCTCTCTTCTCCCTTCTCTCTTCTCCCTTCTCTCCTCTCTTCTTCCTTCTCTCTTCTCCCTTCTCCCTTCTCTTCTCCCATCTTCCTTTTCTCTTCTCCCTTCTCCCTTCTCTCTTCTCCCTTCTCACTAATAAAGACGACAATCAATCAATCAACTTTCTCTCTTCTCTCTTCTCCCTTCTCTCTTCTCTCTTCTCCCCTTCTCTCTTCTCTCTTCTCCCTTCTCTCTTCTCCCTTCTCTCTTCTCCCTTCTCCCTTCTCTCTTCTCCCTTCTCTCTTCTCCCTTCTCTCTTCTCTCTTCTCCCTTCTCTCTTCTCTCTTCTCCCTTCTCTCTTCTCCCTTCTCCCTTCTCTCTTCTCCCTTCTCTCTTCTCCCTTCTCTCTTCTCTCTTCTCCCTTCTCACTAATAAAGACGACAATCAATCAATCAATCAATCAATCAACCTTCTCTCTTCTCCCTTCTCCCTTCTCCCTTCTCACTTCTCTCTTCTCTCTTCTCCCTTCTCCCTTCTCTCTTCTCCCTTTTCTCTTTTCTCTTTTCTCTTTTCTCTTCTCTCTTCTCTCTTCTCTCTTCTCCCTTCTCACTAATAAAGACGACAATCAATCAATCAATCAATCAACCTTCTCTCTTCTCTCTTCTCCCTTCTCACTAATAAAGACGACAATCAATCAATCAATCAATCAACCTTCTCTCTTCTCCCTTCTCTTTTCTCTCTTCTCCCTTCTCACTAATACAGACGACAATCAATCAATCAATCAACCTTCTCTCTTCTCCCTTCTCTCTTCTCTCTTCTCCCTTCTCACTAATAAAGACGACAATCAATCAATCAACCTTCTCTCTTCTCTCTTCTCTCTTCTCCGAGCACGTCGTAACTACGGACTGTTCGTCTCTAGTCAGACCGCCCGCATGACACTATATAGCTAAGTAGGCTGCCGCGTGTGTATATATATTCACTATCTTCAGCAGTAACAATGTCAGTCAATGTAATACCGGTTTCTCGCGCCTCCATGTTCAATCTCTTATCTTATCGCCATATAACACACAACACAACATACGTTTCATTTCACACAAACTGTGGCAGACCCGCATAACGTCTCTCTGGGGACCGAGATAGCTCTGCTTGTCGTACGAGATACTCTCCTTTGCTTTCCCCCTCCCCCTCCGCTTCTGAGCCCGGGGTAGAAGTGGTGCAGTGATGAGAGAAATGGGACTAGTTTGTATTGTATTGTATTCATTGATCCCTTGCACAGTATTGTATTTGTGATATATAACAATCCTTGAACTAAAAAGCTACAGTAGTAATATTTATTTGCACTCATTATAAAATCAATACATGACGGTAGCATATGAAATAACACCCTCTGTCCATACATCTTTATGATAATGTTTACACTGCTCATTATAAAAGTACATTCCAAAACATAGAATCATGTCGTTGACCGATGTATTATGACGTAGCAGTGATCGCTTATCGAGCAACGTTACACCAACGTGTGACATTCCTGGCTGACTAGAACACGCGAGGTATGTGCGTGGTCATGAGTCACGCTGCACAGCTGCGCAGTGATGATTTCAGGCATATCCCGGGGGGGCGGAGCCCCCCCCAGCACTTGTAAATGCCCCCCCTAGCAGATTGAAAAAATCACATGAAGTAATGTAAATTTGCAAAAAAAAAAATGCAAAATACAAGAAAATGAGGTATATTTTTCCACCTCATATAGGACTAGGAAATAAATCGATTTCCACGAAAAACTCATCCACATAAATGTTGCAACATTTTATTTTCTATTTAAACGATGTTAGGTAAAGGTAAGAATGACAAATAGGAATCACCTCATATTCGAAAACTGACAGGATGGCATCAACAGAGACCGTAACCCCCTCCACCCCTGTCTTTGTCACGGCGTCAAAAAAGCCATAAAATGAGTTACTAATTTAGCAACACCCCAGATTGTTATCAGCCCCCCCTAGGAAAAATGTCTGAAATCATCACTGCAGCTGCGCAGGGTCTGTGGCTGAGTCTGGCTAAGGAGGAGTGCTGACTGGTCCACCCACAGTTAAAACAAGGTCAGGCCAGCCCACTTCCCACGGGGGTCAAGAGTCACTGGGCGGTCAGCCTCGTTCACACGGAGCTCAGGTCACCAAGCGGTCGAGTGCGTTGATAAACGATAAATATCAATACAAATTTGGAGCTCAATCCCCTAGCCGATGCCATCATTGTTTACCTTCTCTAGGGGGGCTGGGGGCTCCCCCCTCACAACACACCGCGTGCCGCCACTGCCTTCCAAGAGCATTGGGGCTACATCCCCTAGCCGATGCCATCATTGTTTACCTTCTCAAGGGGGGCTGGGGGCCACCCCCCCCCCTCCCCTCACAACACACTGCGTCCCGCCACTGCCTTCCAAGATGTTTACTTGTTCTCTGTGACCCGCTTACTAAAGCAGTGTGTACCGTTACTTAGTATCCATTTCCTCGTGCGCGCGCGGTTGCCAGATGTCGCCGCTCCGCAGCCCGCGGACAGGACGCGAGGCCACCGAACGGCAACACTGCTGGTCGAACCAGGAGCTGAAGATGTCTGTGGTCCACGATGCGCACAGAGCGCTCGACTCTGTTACTGTGAGGTTGTGTTGTGTGCGAGTGTGTGACCTGACCGCTACGACTCTCTGGATACCAACCGTCAGGTACGTCACGGCGCACGCGCAGACGTTGTGTAGGCTCAAAGCCTTTTGGGCCATTTTTATCCTCTAAACACCCTTTACTGGTATTCGAGTAAGGGAAATCTAAGCCTTATAGCACTGAACAAGTATTACGTAGCATGTTTTAGTATTTCTCCCATTGCTATTAGCTACATAACACGCACGCTTCGAGCACCAATCCCTACCCATTTTAAAAATCCAGGACGCTTTGGGATGATATCCCCTCGAAAGATACTAATAATATACTGTATATCCAATATACCCACTTACGAATTTGTGGACACATTTAAATAAATATGTTCACTCATTATTCTAATTATTTTTTATTATTAATTTGTTTATTTGAGTTTGATGATTAATTTGTTGATAAAGTCTAATAATAATTATTATTAGGTACGTAGCATGTTATATTTACACGAAGTAACTTATTTCGAGGAAATGATTGGGGGGGGCGCCCCCCCCCTATACCCCCTTAACGATGCCACTGGGCCCTGCCCGTCATACGACAGGGCCGGCGTCATATATATATGTTTGCGGTTCAAGACGCTTTTGATCTTCAGGTGTTTTATGATTTCGGGAATAATTTTACATCATTTGAAATTTATAATTGTAGTGGAAATATAAACAAAGGTTTCAATGCGTGTACATTGTGATTAAATTGCTATTTTTGGTATTTTAGCACATTCCTGTGTAGTAAATAAAACAAATGTAATACGACATTTGAACACTAAAGATGAGAATACTGAATGCATGTAATCGAGGCTCGCCCGCTGGTTATCGGTTAGCGTGCTACATTTACATGTAAAAACGTTTATAACAGTTTTCATAAACTATTCAGTGAATCAGTGATACTTTAAATTCCAGCAAGAAACTGGGCAATATCTCGGACCGTAAAATTGTGCCTAATTAGTGGGAAATGTAACATGAGAGGTATTTCGGGTGAGCGGTTGCTCGCATGTAAGTGTAACCATGTGTTCGCTTGTCCCAAGGACGTAAGTATTCATTCATGTGGGCTCCTCACCCGCGCATCGAGCTCTCCCAGATATCTCCCTATCGGCCGAGCAGACAGTCATATCAAGTACGCAGACAGTTGCACGAAATTATCACCTTCTCCCCAATGGAAAAATAGTACCCAGATAAAAAATCGTGTACTCGTACATTTCCTTTCACTCACAAATGTGAATGTTGCGCCTCGCACGTGCTCGCGTGTCAACGCGTCACAGAATACTAAGTGAATATTTGATCATTATTAGTCTATTATTTTACACTATAATAAGATG